>JTDE01001387.1:6834-27683 GCA_014338405.1 Paragonimus skrjabini miyazakii | reverse complement strand
TTGAGAGGGTACTTGCCAGAGCAGCTTGCTGACCGACTTGGCGGAGAGTGCGGACATTGAAGGCGCCAATGTTTACCAGTTGTCTTGGCCTCAGAAAACAATTATCGCCCAAAGGCATATGGAAGGCAGAAGGAATAGGGGGTAAAACAGTAGAAGGTCGAGATCGGTCAGTAATGTCACTGTAGAGAGAACGATAACTTCTGATACTTCCCGGCCGTTTATTCCGCGGAAGTGGGTTGACTTGAGGGACCCCACCCCGAGTCTCCGACTCAAAGGTCTGACCTGCGAGACAACAGGATATAGGATTTTCTTGGGGGGCTCCACCCGGAGCCAATGACTCGAGAGTCTGATTCACTTTGCGGTGGGGGGCTTGCCTAGCCCGACGGTGCAGTGGGTAAGACATTGCTGTCTCATTATGAGAACTGCTGCGCGCAGTGGATGTACTCGAAGCTACATCAGGCTTTTGAGAGGTAACAAAAGTTTTTCGACCGTATTGGATAATACGCCGGCGATCACGATCAGCCGTTGGGCGATCAAAGTGCTTTTTGGTTGAGGGTACCTTTTCTAACCCTCTTCATCCTGATACGGAAGACAGCAGTGCCGCAACTATGAAAATAGTTCTGCTGTATGCCCACAGGATCGTGCCTCACTACCTAAGAACTCCCACGCGGTCAGTAGTGCGACATACAATCCTACGAGTGTAACTGCTTTTCGTCTGATTGCTCCCCTTTGGCCTGTCTGACAAGGTTGCACCTGGAAGGACCGGAGTCCTAGTCAGCATAGCCCGCCGGATCGAAACAGTACACAAGCCCGATCACCTCGCCAAGGTAGTAGTATAGGTCGGGACAAGTAGACAAAGACAAATAGGAGAGATTTCACGTCGTTTTAACGTTCATTTAATTTATTCTTTTGGATCTTCCTCGAATACATATTATATGGGCGGAGTCACAAATGAAGAGGAATAACTAGGTGGTGGTGGAGCGTGGAAGCTAGCGTCCATTGAATTAATCCGCCAGGAGAAACTCATATGGACACAGATGCTGCGAACCAGACTAGAATACAACAGGTTAACCTCAACAAGTATTCGATACCATTAACCACTGGGAGACGTTCGCAACGTTAGCGAGGTAGTCGAAAACGTTCGCCTATTAGTCAGCTATTTCAAGCGAGTATCTACGACTACCATTACCAACTAAGTGGTGAAAATGGCTCAACAAGTGTCAAGTGAGGTTAAAATGTACCAAGTGAGAGGCGGTAAACAGCTGTAGTTACATAAACATATACTTGATGAAACTGTGGGAATTATTGACTGATTCGTGAAATCACGGAGCTGAATCAATAACAACAAGGATGCAGAAAGTGAACGAGAGGCCCGCATATTCATAGCTACGACAGTCTTCGCTCACCATCCATTTGTAGTTTAAGGAATAGAGTAGTGTTACTCCATGATTTCGGAAAATGGTTTCTCAAGGTAAACCGTAATCCAATATTCAGTGTACCGTTGCGCACAGTGGATAATAAAGCTAAGAAGTTGATAGTTGATAGCGATGACCAAACATCATCAGGTTCCATTAATTCAGAAGATACGCAGAGAACGTTTACAAACCATCAGTCAGGTCAAATACTGCTTGCCGATATGGTGGTTGAAAGGTTTGGGTAAATGATGGCAGTTACAAGTAACTAAGCTCAAATCAGAGGAACTCGTTAAGCATATGGTCTCTTGATCGAGATGCTGATTGGAACGATAGTAAATAGGGTCCAGTGTTGTAACTAAGCGTTGCAGTGAAAGCAGACGTAGTGCCGTTATCTTGAGGATAACATGTGACTCCCACTCGTTTGAAAGTAAGATGTTATTTGACATATACGGCTTTAATTTAGATGTACGGGTCTACGACGTAAGTCGCTCCCTTTCATTCTTGAACTGGGACGTCATCAACTTCATTTGATTGTGTGACAGTTAAACAGCAATGTGAACTGCTGATAGATATCGTTACCGACAGTCATGATGAGCGTGCGGGGCGGAAGATTACGAAACAAATGCACACAAAACTGGCAACAATGCCGTTAAGACTGAAGTGCAGTACTCGAAATGTGTTATGTACTTTTAAACATGACATATATCCTACCTTATCTATATATGGCCAGATCAGATTGAAGATGTAACCAGTTGTGAAACGTCTGATAACACATTAAAAGTTTATCGCCAATGTTTTGCTGAGACTGTTGGCGACTTGTGTTAAGTCGAGCAGCAAAACTAAGTCAGCCACATTGAATTTCGGTGCAGAACACTATACTACGTAAAATCGACTAGTATAGTTCACTTCGTGTGACATCAAAATATTTCTTAAGCTTTCAAGATATGGATTATACGCAGTCGGGTTAGATTTTTGCTTTGCCACAACAGAAGAAAAATGCACCTCGTGATCAAGTTACACTGTCTCTCCACTATTTGTCAGAGTTTTTCATATTATCAAATCAACTTTCACAAGAAAGAACAAGCCTTGTAAGAAAGTAGTGGGCTGAATTGGTTTGAAACATACACAATAGAAAGACCAACGGCAACGAAAGCATGCATCTCCAGACTGCTCTGATGTCATCAGGCGGAGGAGCTAGCGTAAAGTAACCTGATCAGGTAGACATCATGTGCCCTGAGAACTGGATATACATCAACAATTAGTCGAAATTGTTCTTACTAGTCCGTTTTGTTGTCTTGAGGTGAATTAGTTATCAAGTAAGTAAGCTTCACTCCGTCCTACGAGGAGGCGAATAGGTTGATGGACAGAAGCTGAAATTTTAGCATTCTATCAAACTCCGAAATACACCATGTGATCCACAAAAAATTCACCATTTTTCTAAACCCATCAGTTCACATCATTGTGCAGACGCAGCAATTATCCGATCACATGAGGTTTCGCCATACGACAATTGAGAACTTGAGGTGTCGTCGCACGCTACTCATAATGCGGCCAAAAGTGTCCCAGAACTCAAAATGACACTTAATGTCTCCAGAGAAAATGTGCAAAGATGTTAAACAAAACTTCACGATTGAAATAATGCTACCAACTCAGCAGCAGATACATAATCGTCTATGCTGGACTAAAACTTACATAGTTAGTACCCCCAATGGTATTCCAGTTGTTTCAATGCTGATCTAAACGGATTTCATGCAAGAGATATCACTGGCATAAACTTTGAGGACAGTAAGTTCGGCTCAGTCGATGTGCTGAAGACAGACGTGTGCTAATAGCGTAGGGAGCATTTGAATAGCCCGAGGGAATTAAGTGAACCAAGTTAATAGTAAGTAAGGCGCCGAATCATTTGTTCAGACATGAGGCGGCTTCCTTCCTCCAAATTGGCGAAATGCTGTGATTTTTGGGCAGGACGCCACGAAGTTTGGTTATTCCGTCAAGGGCTTGAAGTTAAGGATTACTCGGTCTACGACCTAGATTTCAGTTTTGTGGAAAATCTGTCGTGCTCGGTAGCTCACTGAGCATATCATGACGCAAGTGTGTACAGATCGACGGCCGAACTGACAGAGTCTCTGAAAGAAATATCGGGGAGTGTGCGTTTAATACAGCCTCTCGTTGAAAGCACGACCAATGGATGTAGCAAAGCGCTGAAGCAAAACAACGGAAGCACGTTCTTTGCAAAATTACGGTGAACAAAGCTGCTGCACAATTTTGTCACAGGTATTCTCCATACGTTTTATAAAGTTTATTCAAGCAAACTTCAGCTTATCGCCTCTCAAGATTATCTGTTTGGTTATGGCAGAAAAAATTGTCGTTGACTAGACAGTAAGCAAGGGGGTGAAAAGAGATACAGCGGTCGCATAGTTATGTGTCAGGGTGCATATCTATCTCATCTGGTTTTTACACATTCACACGGAAAATGTGACCACGCGGATGACAGGTTTGTTTACAGGCTTTGTTAGAAATGAACGGCATTCACCAGCACACGGCCTCCTTAGAAAAACGCTCCCGATAAGAGTGTCACATGTAATCAAGGCAGTAGTAGTAATAGTAGCAGGAGCAGCAAGGTAATCCAAACAGTACAGTTCAAAAGGTAATTTTTTTAAAAAACTGTGCCGTTCGTTGAATTGACCTAAACGAATCGACTCAAATGATTGTAAAATCGAAAATTAAGCGAAAGAAATCAGCAACGAATGTACAGCTATAAATGTGTTTTCAGGAAGATTGTCAATGAAAAGCAAAATGTTTAAGATGGGACGAGTGCAGGAAGTCAGGAAACGCAGGGGAAGAAAACTAAAAAAGAATGATTTTAAAAGGAAGCAAAAACCGGGTCGCGATCAACGAGCATACCTAAGCGCGCAAGAAATAAGCAGACAGCTAACTAGTGATACCACTGAGTGGTTGAAATCGGTTTTGACCTGCCGGAATGCTTTCAGTGGTCAAGCTGTCGATTGTCCTAAAGGTACATATCAAGGCTGGATTAAAATTCATCGATCGATGACGCTGGTACGGCAAACCAGTGCTAGATCGGAATCGGACAGGCAGTCTCGCGCTTACACGTCCACGCAATCACGCGTCCTAACTTATGCCAGATAAGTCATGCAACAAACTAACCAATCACGTGTACAAGTGCTTACCGATTCGTCAGCTACTTATTGATCATTTGCCTTTGGCTATTCATTTTTTATATGCCTGTACCATCAAATCGATCGATACATTCTGTGCTTGGTGTCTTACCAACTCGTGTTCTCCTTACCCTAGCGGGGCGATTTAACAGTTGGCGACGGAGATGGCTGAAACAGCATTACTGGAATTATTACAGTAACAACAGAGACAAATGTAGCAGCAACAGAAAATGATACATCACCAGCAAGCTTACTTAAAGTGGCAGCACACGAATGCTAAAATTTTTGAGTCACTCACACTCACAACAACTACGTCGCGTGCAGCCGCCACTTCGGAACCAAAGCTGAAGGAGACCTTGGCAACCAACATTCAGGGAGTTAATTATGATCCAGATGATGGTGTGAAATTTTCCCCTTGGTATCAGTCTTACGAAGACATTTTCTTAGTTGATGCACCCGCGTTGGACGAATTCCCCAAAGTACGCCTCTTAATGCAGAAATTAGGTGCAACTGAACATGCACAATATTGCAACTATATTCTTCCACAGAAGTCTCGCGACTTCACTCTGAAAGAAACTGTTTCAAGGCCTCGTTCAATTTTTGGTGAAAGGACATCTATGTTTAACATCCGATACAACTGCCCGAAAATTTCTCGACACGCTAAGGAGGATATCGTAACGTATGTTGGTAGAGTAAACCGAGAGTGTGAACGCTTCCAGTTAAAACAGATATCGGACTCACAGTTCAAAGCTTTGATATTTGTTGCCGGGTTGACATCTGCAGAGGATGCCGATATACGAACGCGTCTTTTAGCAAAACTGGATTTGTACACAGAATTTTCAGTTCAGGATTTAACGGCGGAATACATGCGCCTAGTGAATCTTAAGCACGATTCACAAGTGTTGCAATCGACCTCATCTCCTGTGCCATACTTAGCAACAGCGTTGGAGGCTGAATTAGACCGTCCAGAGTGTTGACAAAGGTGAACTACTCCTCTTGGGCCGCCCCAGTTATAACAGTAAAAAAAGCAAACGACTTTGCGGTGATTTCTCAGCGGGTCTGAATAAGGATTGGCAGACACATCAGTATCCACTTCCTGTGCCAGGAGACCAATTTACTCGACTCAATGGTGGCAAAATATTCTCTAAGATCGATTTCTCTGATGCATACCTCCAAGTTGAAGTGGAAGATAGTTATAAAGACCTACTAACAATAAATACACATCAAGGACTGTAGCGTTATAACAGACTTCCATTTGATGTTAAATGTGCTCCAGCAATATTCCAGCAAACTATGGATACCATGCTTAGTGGTTTGTCGTTCGCTGTTTTTTACACGGACGATATCATCATTGTAAGCCCTTCACCAGATGAGCACAAAACACATTTAGAACAAGTCTTTAATCGTATTCGTGAATACGGATTCACCTTACGGAAACAAAAATATGAGTTTTTATTGCCTCAAATCAAATATTTGGGATTCATTGTCGATTGCGATGGTCTTCGTCCAGACCCCGCTAAAATTTCTGCGATTAAAGACCTCCTTTCTCTAACTAATCGAGTACAGTTACAGTCACTCCTGGGTCTTGTGGACTACGATAACAGTTTCGTGTCCAATATGCATCAACTAAGGGCATCTTTAAACAATCTGTTACGCAAGGACACAAAATAGGTTTGGTCTCAACAATGTCAACCAGCGTTTGATGGTCTCAAGCGAATCTTGTCTTCCGACCTATTATTGACACACTATGACCCTAATCTCCCTATCAATGAGATTGCTGACGCTTCTGACAATGGCATTGTGACTGTGAATTTACACCAATTCCCTGACGGTCACCAAAAGGCAATCAGCCATGCTTCGCGAACACCGTTACCTACCGAGAGAAATTATAGTCAGATAGAGAAAGAAGGTTTGGTTCTAACTTTCGCTGTTAAAAAGTTCCATAAGATGTTGAGAGGACACCGGTTTACATTGTGCACGGATCTTAGGCCCCTGTTATCCATACTTGCCCCACCAAATGACATACCTGTTCACACGACTAACCGACTTCAACGTTGAGCCACATTACTAGTCGGTTACGATTTTGTGCTCAACTATATCCAGACAGATCGGTTTGATCATGCGGACGCACTTTCCATACTGATTGCACGTAAGTCCACTAACTAACCAAGTGAGGACGTAATCATTTCCTCTATGAAGGTTGACGCGGATGTGAAATACGTGTTTAAAGAGTCTATCAGGAATTTGCCTGTTACTTCTAATGTGATTCGGTATATCACTCGATCAGACCCTGTCTTTCAAACGATAACGTATTATTTACGCACGGGCTGGTCCAAAAAGTTATGTGCAGTTTACAAACCATACTTTCAACGGTGTGATGCTCTAACGGTTATGGACGGGTGTTTGACGTTAGCGGATCGTATAGTGATACTACAAATCCTGAGAAAACGTGTTATGCAAATGCTACATTGTGCTCATCCCGGCATGCCACGTATGAAAGCTCTGTCACATGGTTACGCACATTGGCCAGGGATCGACTACGACATTGAAAGCACGGTCAAGTCATGTAAACAATGTGCACGTGCTGCAAAAGTACCCGCGCAGGTTGAGTTGCGCTCCTGGCCCCTACCAGATGGTACCTGGAAAAGAGTTCATGCCGATTTTGCTGGTCCACTCAACGGCCAATACTTTCTTATCCTCGTAGACGCTTTTTCTAAGTGGTCGGAGATCGTTCCACCACGCACAGTTTCCACGACTACCACTATTTCGTATCTAAGTCGCATATTTGCTCAGTTCGGCTTTCCAGAAACGTTTGTAACTGACAATGGTACACAGTTCACTTCAACACAGTTTTCACAGCTTTGTAAATCATTCGCTATAGACCACGTTCGAATTCTTCCATATCATCCTCAATCCAACGGACAAGCAGAACGTTTCGTTGATACAGTCAAAAGGGCTCTTCAGAAATTGGAGGGGGAAGGAAGAATGTGTGAAATGTTATAAACCTCTGTGCATACCTACCGTTCTACACCAAACGCAGCTGTATCAAATGGAGTTTCACCAGCTGAGGCTTTTATTGGGCAGTGAATGAGAACAGAACTCGATGCTGTGTTTCCCGTCAAGCGGGCGAGGTAACGCAACATCAAGATGGAGAGGCGATTTAACCAACAGCATGGAGCCAAGGTTCGAGAATCCCATCCAGGTGACCCAGTATTTGTTCTAAAATTGCATGGCCATGGATGTAGTTGGGTACCTGGAACTGTGACTCAGCGTTGAGGTCATGTATTATGTGAACGTGGTGTCTTTTCCTTGCCGTGGACACCACCGTAGAAATTTTAACAAAATGAACCTACATAAACAACGTTTCAAGTTGATTCTTTAGACCGACTGAATTCCACCATTTGCCTGCTGTTGGGGATTCGACCGACAAGTTGACTGACTTCCACTTCACGACTATGGAGGAACCCAACGCTACTGCATGTTATAAAGCACAACACTTCTCCGTGTGGCTCTTAAGTTCATTCAGTTGAAATGACACACTCAAACGCGATACTGGCAATCCGGATCTGAGGGCGATCAAAATATGTGTAATCACATCAGAAGTCGATGGGGTTTTGTACGCCTTGTCAAGAACGTCTAACTAAATGTTTTACCGATAACCAGGAAGACATTTTGATTCTCGCCAACAGTTTCCAAACCAAAAGCAAGAGTACTATGAACCTTGTGTTAAACAAGACTTACATGTTCAAAAGCGGTTCAAAAGTGGTAGATCTCTGTAGTAGAATTTTTATACAGACTACTTCAACTCTGCAGATACAAGCAGATACTTCGGTGGATGGCACCAACACTGTGGATACTTCTTCTACGGTCGTCCTGAAAAAGTACAAGCATCCAAGGTATAAAAGTTTGCTGGGTTCCGTAGTTCATAACTTGTCCAGCTTGCCTCACGGGGATAGGGCCTAGTTGTTGAAAATGGCTCAATATTACACCCAGTTTTAAGGGATTGAAGCGAAATCATACAGTGATTATCGCTCAATCACAAGGCTTTCTAGCGTTTCAGGGGCACCAGGGGTTCCCACATATGGCCCGCGGCGTGCGGTATTAATGTCGTATACCTGCACTTCGATAAAGTATCCGGTTCGGACTGACAAGCTGTGCCGCTATAAGGCGCAAAGTAACCCGCTGAAGTGGTCGTTCTATCAACCAACACCGCCGAGCACGTTCCAACTATGTTCATCAATTCTCATAGAAACTTAAGCAGAGATTCTCAGGCTCTATTTATTTACCGGATTTTATTTCTTTTTCTCAACAACGAGTACGTCGTCGTTAGTGCTATGGTCTTCTTTCCACTTCACATGGTATTCGTGTTAAACATATATATTTAAGTATACCGTTGCTGCTATTTGTTGACAGTGTTAAAAGTTGAATATCAACAGACACTTCTAACGCCCACATTATTAAACAGAACGACTTTAGCATCTTATTTAATCGGCTTGTCAAATAAGTTCGAGATCAACGCCAGAAACTGCACGATAATATCTATCCGCTACACCTCGAGTATTACTTACTGAATATGACAACATAGTAAACATAGTTTCGGTAAAATTCATGGTACCAAATTAATAAGTATTAGCAGTGGTAAAATCGCGCAGAAAGCTCGGTACTGGTCAGAAATCACAGTCATCGCACCTTCTTCATGTTTGTAAAATTCAACAAAAGTTTAGCTGATTCAATGTCGTTCAGTCGTCGAGGTAACGCATTAATTGAGCAAAAACTCCTGACCACATAACCCTGGTTTACTTATTGGGATAGTGACGGTCTCGGGAGTAGCTGAAGTTTGCTTGCGAACCAATATCTGTAAACATTGTGAAACTTTATAGAGAACACTGAAAGATCGATCTGTAGTGACCCTATGGTGGATAACAGCTATGTGACCCACACTAGTAATAATGTAAAGTTTTCCAGCTCCAATCTAGACTGGGTGACGCTCTCTTATTCGTTTGAGTAAGCGACTGATAATAAGACCAAAACGACCTACTCACTTTCCACAAACCAACGAGTAACTCAACACAGATGAGCCAGATGGACCAGCATGCTACCCTGTACATTGAAGTAACTGACGCAAAACCAGCGAAGTAAATAAGCAACATAGATGCACCCAATGTTCTCCAAACAACAGAACAGTTAGACAGTCAATTGGACCATTTTTCAGATTGACGCCTTCAATAACCTCTCATAGGCGTCTAGGACTATCTATACTTTAGCGACCCCCCACTATAACATTGTCTTACATACCTGTAGACTTCACTGATCTAAGACTTACGGTATGTCCAAATTTCTATGCTAAAACCACTACACCGGTCTTTCTGGCAAATTATTCACAGGGTACATTTTTAGCCCAAGACCCCTAGTAAATTAGTCGACCTCGGGGTCGGACAGCGTGAACCAACCGACAATTTCGGTTGAGTCAGCTCTACTGAAACAGCAAATAACACAGCAATACGACATAAGCAGTCGTTTGTGTATCACACCCATGGAATCCGTGTACTAACTAATGACGACACTGCGTCAATCGCCGAGGAATACCGCTGCAATATAACAGCTGAGGCTCTCGTATTCTGCCGGATCACGAATGTTACGTTTTGTCTCCACTTTCTGTCCCGTGGAACCCTAAGCTGACCAGGTTTATTCACAGATTTTCACGTGTTTTTGGAGTAACTTCGCAGAGTAATTTAAATAAGATTTAAAAAGGAAGCAAAGTGTTACCAAGGATAAGAGTGAACGGGGCGCACTAAATGTCACGCATATTTCAGATTTATAAGAGGGGATCATCAAATAACAACTAAGGCAGAGACTGGAAATTTAAAGGCTGAATCCAATCGATAATGTAAAGGTTATGTACAGTTAAACAGTAGCATTTTAGCGGAAAGGGCAAATGTACTGTACAACCGGAGGATAACAGTGAGTGGGAACCACTTTTCGGTGAAACAGTAGACTGTACAACGCCACCATGCAAGCATAAGCGAGCTAAGTGTCAAAATTCCAATTCAGAAGGTCACATGAGTCAGTCCAAACGGACGTAGACTTTGTGGGCAGACTGACGTACCGTGAATGGTAACACATGCAAACGAGTCCACCATACAGACGAGCACACATAATGTCGGTGTGTACGCACTTGACACGATTTTGTTTATCAAGTCACTGTTTAAGGAATTGGGTGCTCATCAGAGGGAGCTTCAAGTCCAACACTACAAGTCATTGCGACGAATGAGATCTGGAGGCTTTAGACCTGCCATCAGTGGTCTAGCAGAGAGTATCAAATTACCAACGTGATTTATAGCTTTTAAAATGCAGGCAGTTGTATCCATTTAACAGTTTGTTGGACGGTAGATATCCACTGAACATGTCCGCTTCCTTGGCAGTTTAACAGTGGCTCATACTACCTTAGGCGTTATATTGAAGACTATGACGCGCAGTCTATAGGGCTCAAGCTGTAGACTGACAGACAGTGCTATCTCCACCAATACTTATGTTGGGATGTGTTCACAGGACTTGTATGCCCATTATTTCTATCCCATAGCTGACGACTGTCTCATAGATCCAGATTTCGGTGAGTCCTGCCACCACGGGTTTGTGATCCACACACGTCTGAGAAGGCTCACAAAACTTTACCAGTAACTTTTGTTGTTGTGCATAAACAGTCCTATAACTAAATCGCCATGAAGCTTCAGGATAGCTAGAGACGTCGGCTCGCTCGGATAATTTGGGTGCATAAAGTTGTACACCCAACTGTTCAAAGGTGGTTGCAAAACTTTCGTTATATACTTCTACATCCTAAACTTTGTCAGGGTTAACATGTGGGGGATTTCGATGCAGTTCCATGATTGCCGACAGCTACTTAAGCTGATGGAATAGTTACCATTATCAATGGTAATCTCTGTGCCAGGACGTCGACGTAAACCGAAATCTGTCGACAGGGCTCTTTTAACAACGAACTCTATCTAAGACCCTACTCATCATATGACTGGATAGTTAGGCGACTAACCAAAATTAGATACTGTGTATGCTCGATAAATTAGATGGGCATTATAAGTAATCTAGTCACTGGCTACAATACTACCCATAGTTAACTTTGAAAAGATAAACTCCCATTGGGGCAAATTCAATGTTAAATTAAAACGGTGTTTCCTGCTGGGGAAATTTAGTACTCTCTGTAAGCCTATACTACGAACCCCGGTGTTTTATAGTGATGACATATAATGGCTAACGTGTTCCAAGAGAATGCGGAAGGTTTCATCAAACATGAATAATACTAAAATCTCTTAAAGCTACAGATGACGCCAGTAGTTGCTCTGTATCTGACGTTAAACTCGGTTATATTTTAGTATCACAAGCATGCATTACAGAGCGAATACTTCGGTTGGAGGCAAGTCTCCCGATTACTATCGCGTGTATACTGAGAATAAACCACTTTTGCGAATCTCATGAAGCAGCTGAGCGCTCATCATCATCATCATCAACATCACAGACAGCAATACATCAGTGGTTCACACTGATGCTTACCTGCCACACAACCACGAAGAGAAAAGCAAACCCTGTATAGGAAGAGAGAATAAAAAAGAAGGGAACGGGAAGGGACCTAACTACGTTAGTATTCAAATATTCAACATCGAGGTACTTACACTTTGCAAACAAACAACCGAGCTGTAAGTGAAAGCGAGGTGTCATCAGCAAGACAGTTTTCTTAGGGTTTCACTGCCCCGCGTCATTGAATGAACCCACTTCACAGACAAATCAGTCTGTTTCACACGGTTCACTGTTGAGACTGACTTGGCATCAAGGGTATCGATGATAACCGCCGACGTACTTTGAAGGGCACTGCCTCTGTTAAGTTTGACGTGAATCTATTAGAAACTCCTGGAGCCCGGTGACCGCTTCAAAGGGGCGATTGGTTTAACACCACTTGTATCTAACATTGAAGTAATATCTGATGTCTCTGGCAACTGGACAACTTGAGTATGAGGCGTAGCTGAAGCAGTGGCAGTTAACTGAGGCTGACCTGCTTTCCTAACGGCGCCTCCTCCGTTACCGTTTAGACATCTTATCTGTGATTAGGCCTGTTAAGTGTCTTCCTTTCCAGGTTTTACTCAGAAAGCTTAACAACATGATCTACAGTTTGAGTGGATTTATTCAAGGAAGCCACGTTTAAGTGCTTGATATAACTTGAGCTACATAAGCCTCTCCGAGAGACTGGGCAGGAACTAAGCCCGTTGGGACAGCATTCCAGTGATCTGTGATGCACAGAGAAAGAAGATATATAGGATTGATACCTATAAATGCGAATCTTGAACGCAACTGCCATGCTAACACTAACGACACAAATCACTGGAATGCTCTCCCAACGGTCTTAGTTCCTGCCCAATCTCTTGGAGAGGCTTATGTAGCTCAAGTTATATCAAGCACATAAACGTGGCTTCTTTGAATAAATTCACTCAAACTGCACAGAGGACACCCTACGACCAGAGTTACTTTTACTGACAGACACTCTGCAGGTCAACCGGTACCCCCTGCAATTTACTAGAAAGTATGGCAGAGCCATTATCCCAACGGCAGGAATAACAACAGTACCGAAGAGGACAGTGTATTTAGAACTCCCGTTTCTAGGGGACAGCTGATTAACAATGACGGGGAGCTGTATCCAGGACTTATAACGCTGCAAAACTATGTATAGCACAGTAAACCCGAACTCTACCATTCTCGCCTGCTACGAACAAACAATTTACGTCTGTTACGTCCCACTTCTAATACAAATAGTTGTGTAGTTGCAATATGAGCCATATAAGGAGGACAAACCCACAACTAGCTGTTCGTATCACGAAGTGTGTTACCAAATGGCTGGAAACTCAGTGAGAAACGCCAGACGCCAGTATAGATGCGGACGGATGGCATTCAGCATCATCAGTTGCAAGGCACATAGTCCAAACAGGACACAGAGTCAAAGTTTCTGACGTATTCTCGGTGATTTTTCGGAGCAACCGGAAACACATGCTGCAGTTTGTTGAAGCTTTAGCTATCAAACGTCACAGTCCCCTCCTGTGTGTCCAAGATCAATTTGTGTTGACGCTGTGGCTACCCTGGTAGTCGACATTCCCACAATTTTTATTTTTTGTTGTTGTAGCCGTCTGTTTAATTCCTTCTGTCCTACGGAATTTTGACTCGGTTAAAACTGGCTACATGTCCATGTATGATCAAACTGTACAAATAGTTACTCCGGAGAACATTACATGAGTTGTGCCTTCTCAGTGTTCTATTGAAGCTCATCAACGGAATGAACCGTTTCAGGTTTCTCCAAAGAAGATTCTTAAAAGATACGACCAGCAAACCTGACAACCTCCGTCTCAGGTAAATGTTGTTTACCGAAAGACTAAGTATTTAGTTTTACAAATCCTGTTTGTCTCTGTACTCGATGTCCAGAGTCTCCCCTTTAAGGCTAATCTGCATTGGATAACAGAATTTTACGTGATCCATCCTGGAATACTCAAAACACAGCCCTCAGACAGACGGAGCCCCGCCGTAGTCTACTGAAATACATTCCAAGTAGCGCTATACCTGAGACATGAAAAATAGTTGCTGGTATGCCTATATTCAAGATAAGCGATCGACACTCCTATGCTAACTATCGGTCAATCAGCCGTACTAGCAGTTCACGTGAGATAATGGAGCACCACCGCCAAATATTTCTTCTCAAATAACCCCTTCTCCTTTGTTCAGCTTGCTCGCCTCTTTGATCGGTCATCTGCAACTAACACGCTGATCTTCAAGGATAGCCTGACAGAGGTCAGAAATGGTGGTCACACCTCAGATGATATTTCCTTCGATTTCGTCAATACTTTCGACCGTGTCCCGCACTGCCCTCTTGTACAGAAGCTGGAAGCTTATGACATCAAAGAAGAGATACTGCGCTGGATTATGTTACGACTTGACAACAGAACCTGTACAGTAAAAACTCTTTCTCGATTCTTGCGAGGATCCACCAAAGATCAGTGTCAGGTCCTCTATTATTTCTCATTTACGTCAACCACTTTCTCTATGGTAAAGACCCAAAAGTGAGGAATGCTAATGAGCCCACTGTATTGAACAATGGTTGTAACAGTATTAAAACCCGGTCACATGAGTGGAGTCATCTTGGAGACAATGGCAAATGTTCATATGTGTCGATTGCAGCAGACTTTGGCAATGATTTTATGATCTACAGTGCGCTCAGCAATGAGAAAATTACGAAAATTGCTCTGAAAGAAGATTAAGGAATATGTATGTCGCCTTGTTTGCCAATCATTGTTGCCACTGGGGTAACAAAACGGAACCTCCCCAATATACAAGACGGTTCCAAATGTCCAAAATGGTCCGCGTAAGACGTGAGTACATTGATCAAGTCGTGAGTGCTAGCTTAATGAGATATGCTTGACATTGAACGTGTTCCGCGAGTCATGAGCCTCGACGTAAAATTCTCGGGTTCTATCTACTTGAATGACGATGGATTTGGAGGAACTTGATTTGAACACAACTCATGGCACGGGTCTTGTCAAGTAGTTCTTTCTACTAGAGGCCTGCAACGGTCGACGAATCCACGATTGGAAGCTATACAATTTCCACGAGATAACCTTCCATCTGAGGTGGTAAGGTTTTCCTCCATGGACGATTCCATAGCGTTAGTAAATGCCCATCTAGCCAAAAATGTGGTAGACTCGTAATTTTCCTTTGGTCTTGGTAGTTGTAGCCTTCAACGACGAAGCTTAACCTTGCTTTGAATGTTGCCCTTAAGACCAATGGAAGCCGGCGGGATATCGAAACAGACAAACTTACTGAAGCCGGGCGACTTAAGCCATCACCCTCGAGTTCATGTAATAATCACCGAAATTTAAGAGTATACCACTGCGAAGGCAAAAGCTTAAATCACACGCTTCATTACGGGGTTCATTAATCTTTAAATGCGGTAACTCAGGGACTATCAATATTGCTTGAGACGGTTAAGAATGAACGACTGTTTCATACTCTGCCCTCAGTAAAATAAGACTTATAGGGCTCCTATAAAAGATCCTTGTTAATATGACATGTGTGCAGAATAATTAAAAAGCGTCTCGTGATTTTGAAAGCAATACATCATCACAGGACCGGATTCTTGTTGCAGCTATAGTTCAGTCCCGAGATGATGTATTGTTTTTAAAACCACGATACATTTTTCTTAAGTATCTGGTATATTCAACGAAATATCGGAATGTACTACGTGAGTTAACCGATGAACGTATTAGACAACTGTAGTCGATAAACATCCATTTTAAGCCTACAGGCATACAAATAACCTCATGTGCTCTGACAAATCTCCTACACTCATGACCACATGGTAATGTTGGTGGCTATAGTTACATGGTTGTAGTGTAGAGTCTGTTAACCTTCTGCTCCCTTGTTATATACTGTTCTTCATAACTATTCTATTCACTGTATATATAAACCACTTGTCTACTGTTTAAATTAATACACCACTTCGTCCTCGCTCGCCTCAGCTTCTGCCTGCACGTGGTCGTTGTTACCGGGAGTTGACTGTGGCAACAGCAGATTTTAGTACACTGGAGGAACTGAATTCGTTGGAATCTGTTGATATCTAACAGGAACTTTTTTCAAGCATATAGCGAACTTAGTGTGATGGAATTTATCGTAGGCAGTTATAGTGGATTGTTTTGTAACATTGTCGATTGTTTTTCTTGGTTTCCACTACAGCAGTCTGTGAGCGCAGAAAGATGCACAAAGCGCACGCGATCGCTTATATTGCTACAGATTTAAAATGAAGTAAATCGACTGCAACGGTCCAACGAGTCCTTTATATCGGCCAACTTCTGTGCTGTATCCCGCTACATCCAGATATAATCGTCTTATGATGTTGGCTATAGCTACATGGTCGGGGTATGTGCGCGTATTGAAGTACATTCTGGTGTATGAGGTCATTTATGCCACTACGGGCACGAAATGAGTACGTATGGAGTATAATACAGAGCCGGTTTATTTACATTACCCAAAATGTGCATTGCACTTCATTACATTCCAATATGACCCAGTTTTTTAATGTATTCCTTCACAAACTACACAGTTCTTTTTTCACTTATCTTGCTTACATTTCGTGTTGTTACGGAGTGTCTCAGGGGTCGTTAGAAAGAGAACAACAGGTGAAACAGTAACCTATTTAGAGTTGTCTTGAGCCAATACACATGGGTCTCGAGCAAACACATATGCTTTGAAGCATATGCGAATTCCGATAAGGACCATGTTCAATAATCCTACGTCTCGTCTTATAACGATGCGCTTTTTCAAAACTAACAGGGGCGTCTTCAATCGTTTTGCATATATTCCACGTTGCCAAACAGCCTCTTGAAACACGGTTTTGAGACGACAAGTATTAAATTATTTTAACCGTCCTGATCAATACAGGCGTAAACTTATGATGGCTTGTGCAACTTACTGTGCTCACAGACTACGACCATGTAACTATATCCAACGCCCATGGTCATGTCGACAACGCGAACTGTTTGAAACCATTGCCAAGACATATTCCTTTCACGTCTGTGGGCTTACAAGCAATTCCACGAGTTATGTGTAATGTATCAGTCAAAAACCAATGTATTTAAAACACAAGAAAAATGTCGGATCCTCGAAAGCAAACAAAAATTGATTAACGAAACGATCACACGATGGAACATCACTGAGAGGAATAGCAAAAACACCTGGCTACCTCATGCACACCTCACAAACCATTTCCGGATTGGAGGCGCTCAAAGTAAGCGTCAAGGACACAAAATAAACTCAACGTATTTATTAGCCCATAAAAAGAACATCATTGAAGATGTGATATTAACACAGGAATGACGATTTCGTGATTGGGCGGTATATGTTCTTCGGAAAGAAAACATAAATTCATTTTCATCTACCAAACAAGAGTTTGTGGTGTCCATGAATACTAGTCATAGTCCGTGATTTCTTTGGCTATCGTGACGAAAAAAATCACCACACATTCCGCTTTCGCACCCTGTTACCTGGTGAAGGAATCAAATTCACCGGAATGTGCATTACCGACAGGTGTGTGTTTGTTTTCATTGTTCGCTAATTGAAAACGACCTTAACGGATGTTATTTTTGGCATTCGGTATTGTAACGCACCGTGCTGATGTGTTGTTGGTGCTACTTTTGTTTTCGATTTTGTAAGTCATGCGCATGTCTTGCTAGGCATTTGACTCATGCTTGTTTCTATTGTCTGGTTTCACATGACTATTGTTGCAATCCTTACTTCAGGATAACGCTGACCCCAGTATCTCCACGTTGCTCAAAGTTGGTTTACGGGTGTAACGGGCACAGGAACCCAGAACGTCTGGCTTGCCTGTTACAGTATGGCTGTTTTTGGTTTGAAAAAATTAATGCAATAATGCAGAAATAATATGTATTTTAATATATAGCGTAATGCATAAAGTATTCGTCATATCAGTAAATAAAAGTACTGTTTTATGTTTAGGACAAATTATATTGCAGCTTTCACGGCTGCTTTTGAGGATCGTGAATTTCACATTTTCTCACGGTTTCTAGAATACCTACAAAAGTACAAGGAGGTTGCCAGTGTTAGTTACGTTCATGGGACGAACCGTAGGTCGAAAATAGTTTGTAAATATGATAAGGTAAGGTGACATGAAATCCTGCGAATCTGTAGCGTAACATATGTGTGAACTACAATAATTCTCGGTACAAAAATAACGAATGAAGTCAAGGATTGTACTCACCAAGGATTGACAATTTTCGTGAGGCGTCCAACGACGCTGGAAAGTATTCGGATTGTTCCAAGTGTAGCTGTGGACGCGAATTGACGGAGCTGAAAGTTAATCCAACGAATAGGTTGTTTTAAACTTGATGGCAACCACTGGCGTCGTGGTAAAAACCAGCAAGCACGTAAAGCAGAGCTTATTCGAAAACGTGTTTTGTTGTTGTTTTTACTTATCATCATCATCATCATAGACAGTAATACATCAGTGGTTCACACTGATGCTTAACTGCCACACAACCACGAAAAAGAAGAAACAAACCTTGTTTAGGAAGAGAGAAGAAAAAATGGAGAGGGTATGTGACCTAACCGCTAAAAATAGCTACGTCCACATTCAAACATACAACGTCAAGGTGCCTAAACCTTGCAAACAAACAACCGAGCTGTAAGTGAAAGTAAGGCGTCATCATCAAGACAGCTTCCTCACGGCCTTCACTGCCACGTGTCCTTAAGTGCATTCACTCCACAGACAACGCTCACAACGACAACATTCACGCCATTGAAGCACAAAATAATGAAAACCAGCAAGCAGGTTTAGCAGAGTTTATTCGAAAACGTGTTGTGTTGTTGTTTTTACTGAAGTCAAACAAAAATTCATAATGTGGTCTGATGCGGCAGTTACGCAATGCTAGCAAAATGAAGTACAAAATAATGAAAACTCTACGAACTGTCTATGTTCACTATTGCTGTATGAAGTGCAAAACACGCAAGAGTAAATGTAAAGATGTGCGACGTGCTCAGTGAGTTAATGTTTCTCTTGCATAGGAAATTATTTCTTGCGACACATGTCGCAAATCACGATTTTATGTGGGTCGAAGAAATGCTTGTCTAGTTGTTGGCTCTCTCGAGTTAGAGCACAACCATCCCGTTAGTCGTCTGGAATATGATACCCGACCTACAAATCACAGACTCATCGTCAGCTAAGTGGACGACTCCAGGAGTCTGTTCGAGCTCAATACCCCAACTACTGATATTAAGCAGTATGTCGTGGATGTTTTGGAAAGTTTATCACAACTGCTGACATTAGAAACATTAGATGCAGTCTGAAGCTTGCATTGCCCATCGCGTTTGTTGTGTATAGCTTTTTCCTTGGCGCATTGAACCTCATGAAAGTATTTTCGGAGTTTAATGAGAAAGGTTTCCTGCGTAATGTTCAGGATGAAGGCAGCAAATATGCGCATGTTTACTCTCCTCAGCGAACACGTGTTAGGCTGTTTATACGTTTTCCGCATGTGGTGAACGTGGATGCCACACATGGGACCGACAGATGGAAGTATGTCATAGAACATTCTCTGATACTCCTGAAGCTTGAAGTTATATCGGTTTCTAGTTACAGATTACATGGGAGACGGCCTACCGGTGCGTCACTACGTAGGCTGCTTAAATTTTTTCAAGATATATCGGGTGGGAACGTGATGGTGAAGACGTTTGTGATGGGCAAGATGGCTGCTCAAATGGGGCAACCCTTGTGATGTTTGGCTGCGAAGTTATGTTGTGTTGCTTCCATATGCGTGACGCCGTCTTATGCAAAATCACCTGAACGGACGAACCCTACGATGTCATTTTGAAACAGTTGCTGAATGCAAAGTAAACGGTTGCACAGCAATTACCTTGAACATTTCAGCTGTGTGTACAACACGATGGCGAATATTTCGCCGCGGATAGCATGTGAGGCACCCGTGAGTGTCATTTTTATCGTTCGATGAGGCCTTCACACTCTTTCAATATTTCGGAAGCAGTGCTACCCGCTTTCTCTAGCGTTAACTTTCTCCTGCAAATGCCGTTTCCCCATTCATGACGGATTGTAACCTGCCATCTCGGAAGTCGGTAGGCCCGCAGCTTCATTCGCTCGCTGCAGTGAACTTCAGTTGCCAGTAAAAAGCATTGCAGCGTTTACTGTGAAAACTACATGAATGCAGCATTCGTACGGCAGTGACCTCTTTTAACGGTATCATTACCTTCGCCAGCGAAACAGTGGAACGTGTGAAGGCTGACTCTTCTTTTCCCGACCTACCCAGCAATACATATACAGGCAACCAAGTTGGGTCAAGAAAATTCACACAGAACTACCCTGTAGATATTGCGGTGAACCTGTGCATGTAGAGAGCTGGCGTTGTGATGCAGATGAGCCGGCCATCCACTCCGAATGTATTCATAGCACCGACTTACGTGAGTGTCCGTTCTGTAGTAAACAACCTCGACCTCCATCACGTGGTAGGTACAAGCTTTCAATTTATATCTTTTAGTTCCGTCTACTTCAGCTACCGTTCTCGCTGCGTGTAATCGGTAGAACGTGAATATCTCCGTTATCTTCTAGTTAAGAATTACTTCGTAGCGATTAAAGTTGTTCAAAATTTGAGATATGTTGCAGAAATTAAAATCTTGAAAATCTGTTCCCTAG
>JTDE01001386.1:83117-154192 GCA_014338405.1 Paragonimus skrjabini miyazakii | reverse complement strand
AGATACTCGTGATGCTCCTTCCATCAGAACTATCGTCAAATTGTTTACAATGGAAAGATGATCTCCCGATATCCTCAGTGTGAACATTACACAAAAGATGAACGATCCCAAACTTGTATCGAATTATGATGCAAACTCAACGACTGACATCCAGACAATAGCTGAGGTGATGAAACATGTGACCTACACGGTACATCCAGATAGCTTGCAAACACGCAGTGGTCGGAGTGAAACTCCAACGACAGACAATAGCCTGTGGGCAGCGCATCCGTTCAACAGTTATACGCAAACCATTTCTGCCCCATTAACCCATCCGTCAGCCTGTCAACGATAGTCCTCGTTTCTTGAATGTTTCTACAATTTAATTATGTGGCCATTCTTGCCTAGTAGGGCAAAGCAGGAGAACTGATGAGCCGTGTAAGACCGCCCAGATGTGATGAAGCGTGTAGAAGCAAAACACAAATGTCATACACCCTCTTGACTGATCTGGCAGGTTGCCGACCATGGCAAAATATTATTGTTCAACCCTGAAACAGGCGTTCCAACGAATTACCCTTGACCCGCAACATGTAATGTGAATATTTGGTTAAAGAACGGTTGGACTGTGCGGATCTTGACTAAGTGCTGCAGTAGATGCACCCGAACTTCTAACATTTGCACATGACAATCAAACTTTTGGACGCAAACAAATTTCTCGCTTAAATTGTTGGGAAAATGCTCTTGATTGATTTTATAGTTATACTCGCATTTCTAGGTTTTTTAGACAACTTGATAACAGAACTCTCGATGGGATCAAAGGAAGAGGGAGATTTAATTTTTCAGCTCGAATCACTTGTGAATAACGTAAACAAAATCTGCTTGAAGTTGGACGTCATAGAAAAAAATACATTAATCTGACAGCACAGAGTATGTTTATAACTGAGCCTGTCACGGTAGGCTTGCTTTGGTTCTCACCCTACTTAAAGTTATCTCAGATGTGCATACATTGTATTACAATGGTAATATGACTTGTTCATTACGTTACTTTTCCCAATGTTTGCGACTGTGACGAGAATCTTTTAATGCGGCGTAGTTTGATGGACAGATGGACCATGTGTAATGCATATATGAATAAAACTCAAACCTACAAAAGCGTCCTAGTAGTCTCAAAAACTTTTGTCTCTAAATCATCACATCCTGCGACTAACCATTTTGTTCAGTAGCAAATACACTATGCAGTTTGAATGCGCTAGAGGATTCTAAAATGATATGTCTAAGAAATTTCACTCACCAGCGCATAACGATTTTTTCACTAAACTGATTCATAAATATGCAACTGAACTATCTGTACTCCAATGTTTAAACAGAAACTGCTTGCTTCGTAAATACCAAGTTGGATTCATTCGAATTCTCTTATCTTGCAAACATTCGAATACCCGGACGTTGCGGGTCACTTTCATCTTGAAATTCTAGAAGGATGGTCAGAATGCGCTTTAGTGTTTCAATGTGAGTGGGCAATTGGCCAAAGAGATAAGGGTTGGTTGTCGGTAACCAGCCGCCGGTGCCTGGACCACTCTCCCCTTCTTTGGTTTATCCCTCGAAAGATTTGTGAGAGCACTCTGGTCCCTCCTAATCTGCAGTTGTCAGTCTCTCTTCTCAGCGAACTGAATGGACACGGAAAAGGCTAAATTGAACAGCTAGACAGAGAAGACCATGTGGTTAAAATAATAGCAACGGCACACAAGGGTCAGATTCAATCGCCTTGCCAACAAGTCAGCCCAACTCTCACCGACAACCAGACTGAATCGGATGCGGGTGTTCTCAACAAATGGAGGTTGCAGATTTCATCCGATGCTCTGGATCTTAAATTTATCAGCCATACTAGAAGTTTAACCGAGGCGAATTCCAATAGCATGTATCCTCCTATTGTAAAACGTGTAAGAAAAAATCGATCTCTTGAATGTAATGCACGTTACTGATACTCTTACGGATAAGTTGCCTGACTGCAACAACTTTACGGAAACGACATTTACCGACGGCCGCAAACCAGTCGAATCGGTTACATGTCATTCCACACATTTGTTCACGTTCTGTACGGATTTGCCTTCAATGGTCAAAATTCTAATATGATTATGCATGGACACCGTTGGGTTTTTACATCCGGAGGCTATGGCTAAGATGTCAATTCTTCATCTGCACAACACCAGCGTTCGCTTATGTCTGAACTGTCACAGCAAAGTTTACTCCGCACGTGGCTTTAAGTCCCACATCAGCCGAGTCGCAGATCAATTTGGGTACGGCCGATAAAGAATCCCATTAATCAAACGGATCGAGAACGATTCAACATGGTTTGTTGATGGCGCGCAACATCTACATGGTGTTTTCGCCGGACAATGACCGTAAGCTAGACTGTGTCCAGAGTGGGCCGGGATGTTGGTTCGAGCATTATGGATGAGAATGACCCTAATATTCACAGTTTTACTAATTCCACTGTCATATGCCACACAAATTAATGTGCTCACTAAACGTTTTGGGTGGTATGCTGAAAATTGGTGGCCAACATGATTCACACTGGTAAGTATTATGATGGTGGAGTTGAATGAAGTCATTATGTGTCTACGTTATTTTCGTGACATGGACTTCTCTTGGGTTCATTAGTTAAGTGGCACCCATGTTAGCATAAAAGCTCACTCCCTATTTTCTTTTCTTTGGTACTCTAGATGGAAATGTAACCCTTATTTATCATTTTATAGACTCAACCACATGTGAATTTGGATAACCAAAGCAGAGGGAATTCTAGTGGAAATGCACCATGCACAATAATGACCGGTGGTAATTTCCCTCGGTACAAACATAGAAGTGACTACAATTACGTACACATAACATGTGGCCCATTACTATTCGCGGACGTACGCTATCAAATAGCTAATGATGACTTGAATGCTAGACATGAAAGGTTACCCGTTCGAACCTCTTCCAGGCTATCCCCACCTAATGAGTCATAACGAGAATGGAACCAGAAGTGGAGTGTTTGCTAGACAGTGTGTATCATGGAACTTTATAGACACCATTTTCTGCCCTTCTGTAATTAGTCCGTCCAAGGTGGCTGCCAGAGATTGACTTTATCTACCACGCTAACAGGTGTCAGCAAATAACGCAGAAAGCTTCATCTTTGTTTGCATATGCCGATTAAATAGTTAGATTTTACGCCTGCAACCATCGAGTAATTTTATTGAGTGAGGTAACTATAGTGGACTACACCACTACGGTCTAATAATTTCCAGGATGCATATTTATGTGATGAGACTAATTCGTCTTGGTTTTTATTTCCTAGGATTTGTCTTGCATCCAACGCGTCACTATTGCAGAATGCATGATGTCAAGCTACGCTCATGGGCTGATGCACTATAATCGGTCCTACGAAGCAAAACAGTTTAGTTGTTAAGTTGAACAACTGTTAGCCTGTAACGAACTAATGCCCTAAGCTAAGGTGCAATTGTCCTTGTGAACAACGACAATCAAAGAAGACGTGAACTGTCTCTAAGCTTTCTAATCTTATATGTTCAAGAGGATTTGAAGGGGTCGTTTGGGCTAACAGTTGACAAGTAATAACCGATTACCCTGTCGCTTTAACAATTCCAATTAGAGGTACAGGATAAAGCGTTCTGTCTATTTCTGTTCGAAGTAGGAACAAACACGCTGAACCTAATTGAATGTGCTACTCACCAATCCATAGGTCGGTTGACTATAAACAGAATCACTTCGGCGAACACATGGTTAGACGCATGTAGTGCAGTGCTAATTAGTGCAGGTGACTGCATTATGTACTGCGTAGTACAAACCTAGTGTTGGTGGCTACAGTGCCTGAGAAGCAAGTGTTCTTTACCAAAGTGGATCCGATTGATACATGCACACATACCTGGATGTACATATCAGCTTGTGCACATCCGCTGTTGTTCGACGGTCAAGTGTAACAATTTAAATGAGCGTCAAAAGGAGGATTTATAAGGGCAGAACAAACATTGAGGTAGACAGTCCACTAGCCAATGGGGCATTTCCACGGGTACAACTGTGTGTGTCCGTGTTTGGGCAAGAACTAGGTTGAGGGTATCATCCTTTGGGTCGTGAGACAGGTGTGACCTGAACGAACAGGTGTTTTTCGGGGCCATGCGTGGTGGTTCGCTCATTGTACACTCGTAGCCACATTCACTGTTATGATGATGTTTTTCTCCCTATAAGAAGACGACTGATGTATTTCTGTGAATCGGACCATCGAGTTCTAATTCTCTCTGGCACAGCCGTTTCTAAATTAGCTTGTAAGCAATAAATTTACGTGAAATGAGCATGTTTTCGGATGATAAATAAAGACGGGAAAAGTAGCAAACAGTCAGTTGGTAACAATTACATATGCAAGTATTCTTTTGGACCAATCCTGCAAACAATTGTCGTAGGACGTAAGTCATGACCGCCTTCGAAACTAATAAGTTGAAAGGTCCAGTAAACCTACTGGACTGCATTGCAGTCCTAGAGTTCAGCTATTCGTCCTAACTGATTAAATATAAGACATCATCGCATTTATTTTGGCGCATTCTGGACTCTTTAGAACTTAGCAATCTCTCAAAATAACACCAGGCGAACAACCACAGCGCTCTTTTAGACGAGTTGTTTGCACATGTTTAACTAAAGTCAGATCAAATGTGGTCTGTCTGCCTCTCAGTTCAGTCATAAAAGAAAGTCAACGACATTCGACTTATTCGTTCAGTTCTACCACATCGTGGAAAAAAGTTGTAAAATGATGGTTCTCAGATTATCCTTCTATCGTCATTACATAACGGACAAATGCTGCTTCACAAAATACTTTTCAACCTCAGCACTGCAGTTTAGGATTCCTGATATATTATTCATCACATCTGTCACACTCTACTTGATTAACCGTCCAACGTAGTGTTGAGGTTTTCAGAATCACGGTTTTGTAGGCAAAGGGATTTTAGTGGTCAAACTTCGCCAGAAGCATGCAGCCGGTTTCGTGATTGTTACTACTTCTATGTCATACACATCCGGTAGAGCCTGACCCTACAGTATACGGTATAAACGGCAAGTGTTGAGATAAAAAGGTGACATTTGTTCTTGATATCTGCATTCATCTATGAACTCTCGTGATTTTGGGATAAACGGTAAAAACCATTTGTATTCGAAATGGTGGTTGTACTCAGGGGGCTGTTCTGTCCCTACTTTGTGGGTTGTGTGTGTATTGATGATATTCCTACAATTGTTGACTATTCATTATTGAGATATACCGGTATATTTTCTAACAGTTAATGTAAGTGGTGTGCACACCACTCACCTGAAAAAGGTCATTAAAGCTTCACTTCATTTTTCATTGAGCCTCCGACTTTCAGTGCGTGTGAGTTCTTTCTCTTCCAAACTACAAGGAAAGTGAATGAGTCAGTAGGCACTTTTGTCCGTCAGATTAAAAAATGGCACGGTGGCATATGCAAGTACCTCAGAGTGCTCTCCAATAAAACTCTTTAACGGACTGTCTACATGTGTGAAATATCTGTCAAAGTCACAAAAAACGTTATTAGTATGACCATTTGTACTACCGATCGTCCCAAGAACGTGGACCCGGATAAAATATCCGGATTCCAAATCAAAACACTTGCCCAAAAACCGGACCAAGTGGAAGTAGTCAATGGCTTCAACATACCGCAGTAACCACGGCCAGGCCAGTTGACATGGTGGTGTGCGCGCAGCTCAGACCAAGTCGATCGGTCCCGTTAGCCCAGTGTTTTGGGCATCATGGCTCATGATCGATAACATCTAGCTGCTCATACATGTCTCCGGAAGCGTTTCAGCGCTTGGATAACAACGCTGGGTTGGGAACCAGCGCTCATGGAGGTGTGCCAATGAACAGAGTAAAAATGCGATATTCCCCTAACGGATTGTGTTATCACGACAAGTTTTTCACCAAACGATGTATAATAAAAAAACTATTCTTGAACAAAATAGGTTTACAACTCACTAAAAGACTGACCGAAAACTACCAATTTTACCGTGGAATTTAACACACGTCATGCTCTGCTTTATGTTTACCGCGCCATTTGTGGGCTCTAGCATGACCTTTGATAACCGCCTCGTTAGAACGTTGACGTCGTATGGAATTTCCCACTTTTGTAACACTGTTACTGAACCATGTCCTTCTACGTCCCGTCAGCGTGTCTTATTTGACCATTTTATCCATATGTATGTGCCATGATAAGCGTAAATTGCTGCGCTTTCCAGATCATCGTGGGCACCTCGTTCAGAACTGTTGTCCGGATTGAAGTGCTTTGTCCTCTGGAAACGTGCGTTGTCTTAAAAACGATGTACGCAAATGAGACTGCACTAAGTGTCATGCTTGAACCAGATTACACTGGTGAACCGTGTCACTTGAGGGGAAATAGTTACTGATACCTAAACCTTTTTTGCACTATGCAAATGAACTCTATGCACCATGTCGATATTGTCGGATGTCATTAACTAGAACTGGCTACCTCTTCTTGATGTACACTTGTCATTGCCGTTCCCAGAGTTATGCAAGACAACTTGTACATTCCGTGCAGTAGATACTTGATCTCTATCCTTAACGGCTTTCTGGGATATTATGTCTGGTTAACTCATACCTGCGAGTAGCCACCTAACGAGTCTTCTGGCAAAGTACCTGTTCCATAGTATTCCATTACAACCGAACCGAAACCTTACCTTAGTGATATAACAGTCCGCCCCGACTGCAGATGCGAAAGCCGTTTGGTTCGGTACACTCCCTTTGGTTTGGAATTCAAACTTTGCACCCGAGTACACACATGTGGGATGAATGGTGTATCCAATATCTGATAAGATTTTGTCATTATTTCCTGGAGTGCTGTTATTTCTCAGGGCTACGTATGCGGGGCACTGTAGTGCTCGCTACTCATAGCAGAAAACTAGTACTGAGGCTCTAAATTGTACTTACGGATTGCTCGGTTTATCCACTCAGTATTCACTCTGGTCCCGTTTGCTTGCTGGTAATACTACACGGGCTACATCTTGTGAAAGTAATGTGGCAGCCATATGGAAAAAAGTTTTCATTTGTTTCTGATAAAGTATTTATTCAAAACTTTTCACCAGTGACACGGTGCCCGTGAATGATTGTCTCGAGTCCCTATCATGCAGGTCACTTCTGTTATGATTACTTATTGCTTTATTCCAATCCTTTTATGTAATAATCAAGTTGACTTTTGCATATGAACTACAATAGGGACGCTAAGAAATTAGACTTTCATTCATGACTGTTGCAGTATCACCCTAGTTTTATGCAACCGTTGCATTGGTAAAGTGCACTAATCGTGAAGAATTTTCGCATATTAGCGAATGTTAAATTTGCGGTGTGGTTAATTCATTGCGCAATTCCGAAACGCTTGTGGTGCTCACTCATCTGATTACCTACTTCTTTGTGAGTCAAACGGTGTTTGACTCACTGGTTGTTCATAGATTGGATTCTTCATTTGGGAGTACCACAGAGGGTACCATTTGCTTTAGTCACCATCGTACACATATACATCTCCACGACACACAGTTGATCCAACAAGGATTAGGCATGTTCTGTTTTCGTCTTGGATTAAGCGTCATTTCAGAGACGTAGATATCATCGTGTTCAAATAGGACCACTGCATTTTGTGAGTGCACAAAAAGAGGAGTTGGTGATTTTGACGCAAAAGTGGTATCGAACGACTCAGTTTTCCACCTACTAATGTTTCTCGACGTGTAGTTCGTTTAGCACAAACCGTTTGCAAATAGGCAATTGTAGAGTTTCATTCGGATTTACTCGGACGTAGATCGTGCGACCACAGTAAATTGTTGTTGCATAGAGAAACGGGCTGGTTAAATATTCAAAGAACCTATCCTGTAAATGCTACAACTTCAAATCACGGCTCTGGAGCTTCTTTCGGATGAGTTCATAAACGTAAGCGGATTTGAGCTGCACTTCTGTGCAGTGGGATTATTTCCAGCCTATGTAACATTCATCTATCCGCTCTTGTTAAAATGAGTCAGTGTGGCATATCGGTGCTCAAGGTTGACTCAAGCGATTATCTGCAATCAATCAAAAGTTGCATAACTACCTGCAAACATAGATACAAAAACCGAGATGCAACATCGGTCATTTATGTAACACGCGGTGACAGAAACTGATGGAGTGGAATAAGGAACCATTTCTCATCACTTCTAGAGGCACATGTTCCCTCTTAGTATGAGGTCGTGCGGTTACACATGAAACAACTTGGTGCTTGATGTTCGATGTTTTCTCCACGTTGTCTTTCAGTGTTAAGCGATCAGTCGGATAAGACCAGATGTGGACCGTCATTTAAATGGACAACACTAAGTTGCAATCGTATCTTGCTGTTCATATTTCGGTTCGAAAAGAGTTGCTACCAAAAATCGCTTCCACAACGGGTCAGTAGGCCGGGTGGTTTTAGCTGACAGGCCATAATCCGCAATGTAGGCTGCCGACTGCTGCTTAAAGCAGTCATCGGATAGATATAATCTGTATTTAACCACATATTCGGAAGAAACTTTTGTCTGACTCAATTCAAACGAAGGCATAAACTTTTCGTTTCAATTTCGGTAATTTTACCAATTTTACATTTCCAACTGCTGACTGGCATAAGAATTCCAGCTCTCATAACTTTGAGCCGACTGTGCTGCTGGCTACTCAATTGACCTCAAAATGTGCATAACCAAATCGTCATTTGTAAAAACCCAGTCACGGTCTTTTAGTAGTAGCGTTCGGGCTGCTCACACTGTCCAATTAGTTGCCAGCAATAACCTGACCGTCAGCCTACCAAAAATCTGGATACATACAGATGTGTTCCGATGCTAACAGAGCAGGAGTACAAAAAGCAGGTACCATCGCTGAGATCAGACAGAACTGAGGCTGGTATGGCACATCCTTTCCGTTTACTATAACACGTACAATCTATTCGGTAACCAGCAAGCATAAACCCGCCAATTTATTCTCGCTCACCAAATGCAGAGACTTGGGTTACTAGCTAAGCCATCCAACTTCTAACACGAGACAGTTAGCTCTTGCCTAACTGACTACAGAGGGTAACCGCCGAAACTTAGGGAAGACCAGATGGTTGAGACAAGCTCAACAGTTTCCTCTGCTGATCGAACTTTCCTATAGAGACAAGCTGTTAGTAATAGTGATATTCGAAAACCAACATTGACATTCGTTCAGTACTGAATGGAGGTAATACGTTATGACAAGCAATCAGTAACTTGATGACACCCTAAGGTGCAACAATGGGTCAGCAACCAAATTCGAGCAAACTGACCTCTGAATGTTTGCCCTTTCGTCGAGTTCTGATTGAAAATGCAGGCGATAATAAACTTGGCTGGTGGCTGCAGTGGGTCGTGTTACACCCTGAGAACAAACGGCCTGTTTAGGACAATGTGATTTGTTAATTGACGTCTGGGCTGAGATTGGAACACCTGCTCACAATGTTACATTGTGCCGAAAGTAAGCAGAAGAAATTACTGAAACTGTTAAACATGTATCACAGTTCTTATTCATTCAAAAATAGAATACATGTACGTTTCTGATGACTGTTAGTTTTCCGACTGTTAAACTGTAGAACTTCCGGAGAAGACATCAGATTTTTAACGAAGGATTCTGTAAAGCAAAAAACACGCAATGCTTATGGCATACTGGGAAACGTCGAGACTGTTGTGCGTAAACGGTGGGGTATGCTATTTTATTTAGATATCAGAAAAGTGAGGTTATTTTGGGAGAAGCAAAAGTGTGAAAAATTCGGGTATCGGTTGAACCATTACCAGTATCAGTGACAGCATGTACGCAAGTAACAGGTATTCCATCAAGTGGGCAACAAAACCGTGCCGTGAGCTCAGAAATTACGCTTTTGAACAAAATTGCCCACCCATTCTCTTGTGCCATATACAACTCATCAAATGACCCACAGAAAATAGGTCTTGGCAGGATTTCCAAATCAGTTCATATTGTAATCCATAAACTCCAGTGATGAGCATAGAAGTCGTGCCGTTGATAAATGATATGTCAGATTCGTCAACTTAGGTTACACCTATTGTCATTAGTGGATTTTATTTACAGCTGGTTGAGAAATCCTGCCGCGGCAGCCTTCTCCCAGATCATTTGGTGAAGTCATATTACAATGGAATGGATGGGTATTCGGGTCCAGACGTGCAATTTCTGAGCCGTTGGTGTGATTTTGCTGCCCGGCTGGTGGAGCACCTGCTGCGAAAACGCATATTGTTCTTACCAATGATTTCAATCCAGCTAAAGCCCACGGTTTTTTAAAAGTCGGTCCCCCGTAAAGGATTACGGTAAACGCAAGTAAAATATTATCTGTTATGCGTACTAAATAGAATGTCCTTTGGAACCCGGACAACTGTTGTATGAAAACTCACGGATAGAAGTGAAAATCAACAACGTTAAGATAAAAGACGAGACAATGTAAACGTAGATTGAACATCACCCACAAGTGATCGCTGCTGTCGCATTACCATAGACTTTCCACTAGACTCGAGTTTCGTTCACATTAGAGTCTGTTAGTAGTCTATATCCTTGCCACGGCCGAGACTAGAACCACGGCCACCCCCTGATGAGGCAACTGTGTTGACCACTGCGCCATGTCCTTCACATTATGCACGACCGAATTATCATATGTGAACACTCAATCATCTTCGCCTGTGAGTAATGATCAGGTTGCCCGATCGCCTCGAGATGATGTGCACTACTGGCGAGCTCTAATGAGAACGAAACTTCAGTCTAGTGCTTCTTTTCGAAAGAGACCGACTGAAAATTTCATGGGAATGCAATAACTGCGATCAACTGTGGGTAATGCTTATTCTACGTGAAAACTAAAAGTCCCCTACTACTCATCAGCAATCAAAATACCGCTCAAAAATTTAATGATCTATGTAATTTCAGCTTGGAGGGAAGTCCTATTCGAGGGGTCATCGATTAGAGTTAACAGGACAGTTAATGTGTCTCCCAATATATGACAGGTTCACAAGACCTGTAACCGGGTGGATACGCGCTTGGTCTCGCATCACAAAGGTTGATTGTTTGGACAGTCACCTTGTTATCGCTGTCTGTGTGATAGGTGCGAAAGGGAACCAAACCACTCACAGTTTGGCGTTATTAGACCCTAACTTCAAACCCATCTGAGGCGGATCAGTCAGGTACCAGAAAAACTGTTGTCAGTATCTGCGACTGAACTGTGTCCAACCGGATTCATTGGAGGTGAACGGGAAAACCGTATATCTAAACAATAAAATATTTGAAAATAACAGGACGTTGACTGAATTGGAATAGTGGTTGAACCGCACGTATGCATAATATGTCTGAACAGAGTTTATATCGATCGAGAGCAGATCCTACGATAATTCTGCAGAGACTGACTGTCATGAACGAAGTCACATTTAAATTAACGTCGGGGAACTAAGTAATCGAAGCGTATGTCCTGGAATAAATAGTTAACCCTATCAGTTGTTTTTTTCACCGGTGGAACAGACGTTACGTGCCACCTTCAGCGCAAGTACCGAGCTGACAGAACGAGGCAGTAGCTGCCTGATTAAATAGCTCAGCCAATTCAGACACGGGTTGAATATTACATCAGTCCGACCGAAAAATTGTCACTATGCAACCAGCCGAACGATACTAATCCACGTCTTACAATACGTACGGTTGGAAGGGCCAATATTCTCACAATCTTTTATGAGACTAGCACCCTACCTTGACATATGTACGTTGAGGCTATTGCAATATACAGGTACAGTTTTCTTGCTGCTAACAAGGTGAAATTATTTTCGCTGATGACTATCGATTCATGACCAAATGGACGTCTTGTATTTAACTTTATGTTTATCATAAATAGTTTAAGACGGTTGTCAGCAGCGCATTGTGTACCAGATAAGGTGTAATAAAGTTGTCCGGACAATAACCAGCGCTTTGTCACATTTTGTTCCTCAACCACAAGATCTGCGAGAGTGGTGACACTTATATCTATTTGTTGGTCGTATTTCGTAAACCAACCTGAATCTCCGAAATATGATTTCACCTCTCAGGTTGACCCATACACAGTATTCTTCTTATTCCCAAAAGCTTGTGTTTGAGAGCGCGCGTGAATGGTTGGTCAACTGGTACTCTGAACCCGTTTTATGTCGTTCAACGTGCTGAATCTAATCTCCTGACACTGGCCAGATGTCGATGCTTCCTGCTATGTCACAACGAATCGAACCCACCATATCTGGCGAAACGATTTTGTGCGGAGGAAAAGTACAAATTCGTACACACACCCATACACACACTCATGCATAGATCAGCCCCTAATCTGGTTTACCCATTTGCCGGAATGTTCACGCGAGCAACAGACTACACACAAAAGTTGGTGGACGTTTGCTTGCCTCGGGTTGTTCACCTGTTCGTTCGTTGAGTTTATTGCACGTTATCGGTTCGTGCGTTTGACCAATGTCGTCAGATTTGCCGGATTTATTGTCTACCTTGACACGTTGTAAAGGCAAATAAAATGGAGCAAGTACACAGAGTCCAAAGCGTCGTGGAATCAACTTGCTTGCCGGTGTATGTTCGGAAGGGCGGGTGGGAAGGACTGTTGTGATCAACAAGACACCACAGTTGCAGCTGATAGTCCGGAACTAGACGGATCACTGTCGCCTATAGATTATGATTGGTTTACAAAGTCGGCCATGAGTAACTCATGAGTAAATGCTATCTTGGTAAGGTTTTGAACATTCACTTGAGGGTTGCCTGTCACGATACACCGGTAACATTGGCACATGTACTTAATCTTATCATAGACAACTTTAAGGGGCGGTTGTTACTTTCTTCGTCTAGCCACCTGAGCAATGCTGCTCTGTGGGATACTTGCTACACACATATGCACATCTGAATATTTGTAAAACAAGTTGATCGAGCATACTATGGAAGTTACGTGGGTCAAGTATATCTAGGGCATTTAAATCAAACTGAATAATAGATAGAACTTCAAATTTGGTAGGTAAGCAGCGTCATCCAAAACGGATATGAACGGTATTCCATTGATAACAGTCCGAGTCAAGTTGCACGCTTAAGAAGGATAGGTGGAAATGTTTACTGTATTTTTTACTGTGTAACCAACCCAAAGAAAGCATTGGACTGTTCCAGTTGAAAGCATCCGTTTACCAGGGCTACAGATGTATGCGTTAGAATGGAGAACCTGCAATTCTGTTTTACTGTGTACAGTTTAAAAATGCATGTGTTTGAACCAAGCGGGGGATTCTGAGCATAGGTGCAGCGTGAGTGCACGTCATGGCACTAGTTCAATCCCCCTTGGGGTTACGATTGAAACTAACCCACCTAAATTCCTATTTTTCTTGACAGAAACAGCAGCACATTGATTTCAAGGTTTGTAACCACCATCAGAGACAGCTTAATCCAGACACACAGTTCAGTATTGTAGCCTTAGAGTCGGTTAACTGTGATCAACTGAATACCACTAGGGGTTGGGTAAAACCAACGTCAAGTCTGAATTACTTGCAGGAGCATAACTGCCACATATTAAGTCAGTATGGTTCATAGCTTCTGAAGGATGAAGCGTCAGCCACCATGATTAATGATGCTGAAAACATTCAACCAATAGAATTGAATAGTTCATTTTGACGAACTGTAGAGACTTAGTCTATCGTAAATGACGAAGCTCTGCTAAGCAGTAATTAAGATATATGGCCATATGTGACAGACCTTGACAAGTGACCACCATTAAGAAATACGATGCAATTATGCTTTTGTGATTGTCAACGTTGCACAGTCGGTCTCGGAACTGTACACACAGAAATGCGTGCACGCACACGCGTGCGGTAACCAACCCGGTTGTGGTTACACTGCTGTGTTATGCCCGTTCGTTCGCCTGCCTCGGTCAAGAGGCGTGCCCATTGGGTAAGCCCTTTCGTTTGGAGTCCGAATTTTGGTGCCGGATTCACAACTCAGACACGTGTTGCCGTTTTGAACAGCACACGTAGATTGCCACCGACAAGCGATGACGAAATCGATTTGAGTTGGACCATGAACTGGAAACATATGTTAACGTTTCAGTTCACACTGTGATTGGACTGAATTTTGTTGGGAAGCCGCATGAGACTAAATTATTTAAAAAAAACTTAATTGAACTTCTTATGGTTACATAACACAATATTAAGCATTCTACTGGCCGTTTTTTCAGCCTTGGCTAATTTGAGACGTACAAATAACCTTATTTGATGTCTGGTCGATTTGCAGATTTCCATGAGTGGTTTATTAGGTATCAAGCTTGAGTCCGTTTATGACAGCCCCAAGGTAAAAGAAAAGTTATTGTTACCGTGACAATACTGATACCAATTTACCATTTTCTCCTAAAAAGTTCGCAACCCACTTTAACACTTGAACATACTTTTTATAAAGTTTACAGCAGTAGTTCCTGTTGGCTGACTGATACAAGATATATAGTGTGGAGCTTTCAAAATTAGCACTGACGGTGCTAGGGGTAGCCGATATAGGGGGGATAGGCTGGTTTAATTGTTTTTTGTGTACCAAGATTTTTTTGTTTCTTAATCTCACTTTATCATAAGCCTGACCCACCTCATCTGACTCCCATCGTGTGTACATTAGCATGAAACTGTGCGTTTTATTCGTTGATCAATACTGATGAGCCGATACGACAGACAAGTATTTACTAGTGACCGTTCTTTAAATTTTCTTGCCAAGTCACTAGAAGTATCTAACTGGTTCTCCAATTAGTAGTATAAGTTATAAGGAATTGACTACTTTCTGTCTCATATACGTCTTCTATTTTCAACAGCTTATAAATCGTTCTGTGTCAAGGACCACGTGTGTCGTCTAGATGAAGTCAGGTCCATTGTGTACGAGATATATAGCCGCCTCTATGGTCCGATTATGAACGCGTCGTCCCCTTGACATCACACCCAATCGGTATACAGCCAACGTTCTTTGTTCACATCTCACTGTCGTCGTCGTACTGTGAGGTGTGACGCGGTGTGACAGTTTAGATCAGCTTGGTGAACCATACAACCATCTGATTGGTTAAACTAAATAGACGCCTCCACGGTCGGTTTACAACGTAGGCCGAGGGGAAGTAGAGTAGGCCTGGTGGTGGGCATGTCTTTTGTGGTTTGTCTTCTGTGCGTTTGTCGATCTGGTGGCATACGTGTGTTTGCGTACATGTATGTAGGTGTGACCAATACGCACACCGTGGCGATTGTGCGTCCATTCACGCGCCCGTTGAGGACAAGCGGCAAATGCAAGGCAGGTTACGCCTGTTTTCTACGGAGCGGTGTGAAGAAAAGGTCTGCAAGATGCGATGACCAATCAGCTCGGCGGATGAAGCGCGTTTACGGTTTTCATGGCCTATCGGCTGTCATGACGATCTACCCTGTCATATTACAGACCTCCTTCGTTTCAACAAGCTTCTATAGTAGGCGGACTCTAGTCAGTTTCAAGAGACCATAACACCCTCTTCTACCGTTTCAGTGGGCAAGTGCAACACTTTTGGCTAACCCTGTTCAACTCTTCTCCTGTTCTGAATAACCAGTTTATTGCACGTAAGTATACGTTTAATAAATTTCATGCCTGCCTCAGTTCAGGGGCTTACAGTTATCTACATAATAATGACTGTACTCTGAGTTGTACTCATACTGATGATTTAACAGACAAGAGGACAGTTCCATAAGGCAGTACTAATAGATTCATATTGCGTGTGAAGAGGCTATTCAACCTAGGTATATGTAGTTACGTCACGTTGATTTACCATCTCTGTTAATCATATGGAGAGTGGTAAAGTGGGAATTTCATTATCAAATCACTCTTTAGAAGCTCTATTCTTTCCTACTAATGTATCGTCAAATGCAACCCATTAAACGTCAAACAAGAACTTATAAACTTAACAAATAGAGCCAGGTTGTTTAAACCATCATCAGCAAGCGATCCGTATGACTTGGCTTTTGGACTGATAGGACCAATGAATGGAAAACCGCTTGATGATAGAACGTCGGAAGATTGTTTTGCACTTGTTGCGTGCAGTGAGTATTCATTAATGAAATGCTCCTCTTCTGGAAGTTCGATGTTATTTGTTGTTGTTTGGTTCTAGTGAATATTTTTACTTGCCTCCGTTACCCTAAGAACTTCCCTAATCGATTTATTTCAAGTTTGCTTCATGTCGTACTCCTTAACAAACTGACAATAGCTGGCTGAAAACTTAAATGCTTGTGGGTTAATTGATGCAAGTAACCTGTAATTTAGGGGACAAATCTGTTCAGAATATTTTAGACCATCTAACTGCAACCTTATTCCTTGAGCATTTAGCTTAGGTAGAAGGGCTGCATTCTATGTTTCGGTTTAACTGATCTGAATTCCGGTTGAAAACCAATATTAGAACAGAATCGGATATGAAGAGTGTATGTTTTAAGGTCAGAAAATAGTGCCGATATACCGAAAAGGTCAAGTACCTAAATTTCCAATTCAAAAGGCAGTCTATCCTTAAATTCAACTTAACAGTTGCTTCAGGGGACGACTGTTGCGCATCGTCATGTTAGTATCTTCATCAAAAATTGCTAGTTTCTGTTTTAGTTTTCCGATCAGTAAAATCGGACAAATTTTGAGCAAATAAAGTTTCCAGGAAAAGTGACTGTCTATACACGACAATTCAGAGGTGCCTGATTTCAGGTTAATCTTCAGTGGTCAACACAGCTGCCTCAGGAAAACGTGGTCGGAGTTCTAATCCCAGCCGTGGTAAGGATATGCAGTAATGACGAACTCTAATTTGAGTGATACTCTAGTATGGTGCTTTAGTTCGGAAGAGGCCGATTCAAAAATCCGTCTGAATACGGAATTTCCTGTCACGTACTGTACAGTTTGAAATTTGCCAAATTCCTCTCTATTCATCATTGCTATCAAATGTTGACAGCGATAACGTAGTTCTATGGTTAACAAATTTGAGAGTGCTCAACAACTTCGAGCGCACGGTTGCACGGTGACGCAATATAACTATGAACTTAAAAGATAGGTGCTATCTGACAGAAGAAAACAGAATCCATCTGTTTTCGGTCATAATCTGGGTATACTCGAGGACTTTCTGGTCGAATATTTGTTGCGATCACACTTCTATAGAATGGGAAGTTATGAAAAGTCCATTTGTCAGTAAATTATGCTTCCGGTTGGTTGAAGATTTTTCTGAAGTTATGGGCCGTTAATCGTTTTGAGGCACATTAGTAGATAAGCATTCGATTCAGATGTCCCATATGTGTGCAGGAATTAGAAAGCCAGAGTAGATTGAACTGTAAGTTGCTACATTTGCATCATCACCACTCAAATTCGAAGCAGCTGAACAGACAAAGCAGAATTTTTCTGCGTCATCGTGATGGAAAATTTGGTATGTGAAGGACAAACGGTCAGAAGCGGCCATGGACAAATAATCCGAGATGAGTCCGTTTATTTAAATATTTAACTTCGAATGTTAGGGGCAATACTGACAAGCCGTGATTCATGTTTCTTACACGTGTTTTGTTTCAATCTCTGAACTAGAGTGGATATTCAACTCCATATTAGAAACCTTTTTTTATTGGTGTTTGATAAAGGATTCTCTCCTGTATAAGTTGAATGTCACATCTGATTGGAACATTCGTATTCAGATAGGATTTCGAAGCAGCATCTTTCAAAAAGGAGAAGTAGACTCGAGTTTTGCTCGTGTTAGGGCTCGTCAGTAATGCATTTGCTTGTCAGCGCAGGCATCTGAACCCCGACCACACTTTGATGAAGCAACCTTGTTGACCACTGTGCTAGTGGCCTCACTTTAGATACAACTGAATTATCACATATGAACGCTCGACTACCTTCGTTTGTGAGTAGCGATCACGTTGTTCAGTCCTCATGGTAGGAAACGCACACATTTGCTGCCTACCAACTCCCAGCGGTTATCTGAGAAGACAACATACTCGGTTTTACTAAACTTATTGCGCGGCGTTTTACAGAACGGTTGAGTAATCGAGGATTTGGGTAGCTTCATGGAGAACATCACTCACATTTAAGAACAGCTTTTGCATGCAAGTAGACAACATTGACAGCCTGTTTTCCGCAAGTCACATGCCTACGAGTTGCTAAATTTAACTGAGTTTGTTCATCTCTAATAAATAAAAGTGAAGGAATATCAAGGAGTAAAATGCTGTTGCTGAACATAAATTATGTAGATGCGGTCGCGGGTTTTTCTGTACGCAATTGACGCGCTGATCATACCAGCCTGACTAAACACCGAAGGTAATCTTACCGATCAGTCTGGTTTAGGGACTGTGGGGGATTTTTAATACCGTGTGTGACGGATGCTGTAAAGTCAGAAAGGCTGCTGAAATCAGATGATGGCCTGAAAACAGTACAAGAGGCGTGAAATAGAATAATAGTTACTGTATACATCACCATACGGATGAGTTACACCAAACTGACTAGATAAATGTGTTGTTGAACCAGAGATAAGTGAGAGGTTTACGTTCGATAGACAGGGGAGCATAAGTACGGAACAATATAACCAGTGAGGGATGAATATGTGTAGAATAAAACTAGAAGAGATCATTGAAGAGTTCACATATGATATATAGATGTTAGGTGAACTAACTTTCACGGAAACCCTAGTTGTATGGAAGATTACCTGAAGTTGTCACTGATTCTGCCAACTAAGTAATTTGCAGACGAAGCTCTCGAAAGAGCGTTGCGTTCCATTTAAGGTTGCTGAAGTTATTAGAAAGTTTGAGGTAATTATGACGCAGATGGTTTCTACTTCTCATTCCCAAACCGATATTCCGTTGTAGACAAAATCTGAATACAACTTATATTTAATTGCAGCATCAGCATTCAGAAAGATTTTTCAGTCATCCTTTTCAAAAGGGGACTCGCGTTCGCTAGAGTTCCCCAATGATGCATATCGTTGTCCGAACTGGCACTGGGACTCCGGTTCAGTTGCCGGTAAAATATTATTGTTGACTGCCGTGTCGTTCACTTAATAGTACAGTTAATCGGTTTCCTCTTTGATTAGACGTATGAGACAGAAGGGGTTGGTCTAAAAGTCTATCTAAACCAACAGCTTTCAAATCATGAATCAAGCACTCGTTTGTTAGTCTACTGGACCTGCTTGTGACCGGGTTTTCACAATAAGTTATGCAAGACCCACAAGCAGCTCTTCTGGCTAGCAAGGTTGTTCTCCGAAAGTGGGGTCGGATGATGTAGAGGAGTCATAATGAAAAACTGAACCATATAAGGTAACAAAGAAACACCTGATAGAGGGTACGGTATTAAGTAATCGATAGGATACTCTCACCAAGGGAATTACCTAATACAACTAGGTGTGTTGCATTTTATGGTTAAGTAGGCGGCCGTCTGCCGATTTTATGTAAACGTTTCCATTTCATAGATGTATATCCTGTGACTAAACATAACTGATATATCACTAGGATGCCTATGACTTTTGCATAGTCAGCTATCCCAAATTCATCATCGTTCGGGTAATACTATTTTCAATTTTGCAGACAGATTAACATGCTTTTGTGGTTATTCAGTTTGAACAGTGATTTTTGCCTTTGGATTGATGCACGAGCGACCTAAAGTCTTTTGACGTGAATCCACCTTTTGTGGACCCTATAATAATCAGATGCATTTAAGCTTCGTTAACCTAGAGTGAGAGAGAGCTAGTGATTTGATTATGCTCAAGCATATATATGATGGTGGTGTCATTTTGAAACATCTTCCTTTTCTATTACTTGCAAATGGTAGTATACTGAAGAAGTTAGTAACAGTGCATCCGTCTTTTTTATACATTAACCACACATTCTTCATGTGTATGGTGATCACCCACTTGACGTATTCTACTGTTTTGTCGTTGTGTATCAAATCGTTTATCCGTTTGAAAAAAATTAGCATGCTTTACCGATGAGAACTATCGAGGTAATGCTCATGCTAACGTCTTAACTGACCTAGTCACCGTTCTTCTGATTCACAGTGAGACAATAGAACATCGACCGTTGTGTAAACCGATCGCAACAGGGAAACTGGGTTCAAGCTGTTTAGATTCATCATAGATCACTGTAGTAACTGATACGCAGACGCTGTACACTAACGCTGTGCCATTAGTGTATTTAGAATATGGTGTTAATTGTCCAGACTTATAATGAGTACTTGATTTGGTCGACGTCGAATTGTAGGAAGAAATGCTATCAACTCACGAAATCGTAGTGCCCAGAAATCTTAAGCAATTACTTTGTTATCCAGCAGTATACGGCTTCGTTATTTAGAGAGGGGTAGAGTGTTTTCTGATTATGAAAACATAACAAAGCTGAAATATTTTAGGAAAGAGATTGCAACGAGTGTGACTTCAATTATACTTACCATATAAACGTTTCTGCTTTGCAGGTTAACACTGTTACAGTGTCGCGGGAATACTATGAACATTGAAAGTCAAGTTCCTTCAATCACTGGGATCACGGATACGTCGGCTGGTCTGCAAAAATCTCAGGTAGACATTTCCCCTAGGGATACGAACTCACATTCAGCAAAACTCTCAACAAGGTCTCATTCACTAGAAACTACACCTGGGGGAACTCCGGTAATAAATAGTGTTAACGATAGTACCGCGTCCACTGTTAGCAGTGACTGGCTGCATCTATTAGCTAAATTTCCAATGCACAGTGGTTCGCGCACGAACCAATCAGCAACTCCTATGCAAGTTGATTCAATGAATCCAATTGAAGTGCTTCAGTCCTGGACTCAAATACAACCTTCCATGCTGGCTACTCGCAGACTTCAACAGACGGTAGGAAGAAGACCTCCAGAGAACCCATTCGATCCGGCATTATTCACATACTGGCTAGGTTCAACGGCAATTCAGAACCCTGTGTTACAAGAAGTATTCACTAATACTATGCGCGACTTTCTGGCAGCGAAGTCTTCAACAGTTTCAATGGCAAGCCGTATAGAGCATTCCACAGACACATCTACGATGAAAACGAGACAAAATCCTGTGGTTTCAGAAGAAGAATACCCTTATAATGCTGCTGTAACTCGATCTGCAAGTCCAAACAACTCTTCTGTGATTACAACACCGATTGTGTTCGAAGGCAAGTGGATAGGGGTTTTTGTGCTAATTATTTGAATCTTTCCGAACGGTCAGTATAAATTTTCGTCAAACCACACCTCGAGATTACATTTGTTGAGGAGAATAGAAATGTGGCTGGGTTACTGTTCCAAAATGAAGCACAACTCAGTTTATGCCTCATACGGTTGGACATTCGGCTGCTGCTCAAGCATGTTTTGTTCATTGTTAGACAGTGATTACCAGAATGTCTCTTTTGCTAATATAAGTAAATACTCGTCGTAATTTCGCAGACTCAGGCGGTTTCATACTGGAATGTGTAAAGGGTTGTAAAGAAGGCGGATATATTAGTCTAGAATTACTTTTAAATTAATCACTCTGGTACCAGAACCGTTTGTAAGCGAGTCCACTATGGGGTGAATTAAAATTACTCTTGCGATTACTAGTTTACTAGTTTAAAATTAGTATTGGCATGTGCTGCAGACAATAAACCGGTTGACCGTAAGCACAACTCATTCATCAGAACATTCAGTCATCAATAAAGGTAACTTCTAACTTCGTTTCAATTCTGCCATCACGCAGGTCAAGGTCGTGTGAACCAACTTGGTGGAATGTTTATCAATGGGCGACCGTTGCCGTACGAAACGCGCCTGAAAATTGTACAATTGTCCAACAGCGGTGTGAGGCCTTGCGATATATCTCGACAATTAAAAGTTTCCCATGGTTGCGTCAGTAAGATATTACAGCGTTACAATGAAACTGGTGAGTTGTGAGAATTTTCTTTTCTAAGTGGATAAATTAGAGGTGCCTGCGGGTTCGGTTTCTCGGTTCCAGTCAAGTTTGCCGTGTTTGGACCATTATTACTCTCAATTTTAAACGTCCATCCCTATTTAGTGAGAGGAAGTGTGTTAATAGATGAATTAACTACCCGTTTTACTCCGGTTCGGCTTGCATGGCCTAATCAAATCAGATTCATACTGACTAGCGTTGCTCTTTTCGCCCAGCCTCTTTTGCAGGAGATTAACCATAGTAGTGAGTTCGGCTTTGTGCCTTTTACGATTGCCTCGTCATTCATTGGCATGGAACCATTTCATTCTGTACCAAGTTGTCATGACTGCACCCAAAACGAGAAAATCTTGAACCATGGGCTAATGTTCTGTCAATCATTCCGTACACATATCCTATCCATCTGTTTGTACCTGCCTAGCTGTTCGCCATTATGTTAGTTAGCATTTTAAAGTTGGTTTGCTAGCTTAGATTCCAAATGAACCCAAACAGAACCATGACACCTCTTTGGCTATTTGATCCACAGTCTGGTGGATTTGGCTGCTTGGAAGGGCGGGATGTCATAGACAGATTACCAAGTGTTAATTACGGCGAAGCTGGTAATAAACAAAGATCGTACTCATTTTAGTCACCTAACACCTTTGTCGAAAATATAAACTGTGTTCAAATTTGAATTATGTATGTACTAGTATTTCTTTCCCGGAAACACTTTAGGTTGCTGGGATTTTCTGTTTGGTTGATAATTATAGGTGTTAAAAGTGTTGATGTTTTGCGGATAATTCGTATTATCTAAGATCAGAATATTATGGCGAAGCACACGACATTGCCAGCCGTATGATCATAGTTACTGGATAGCTGAATGTTGTCTGTTAGAGTTAAATCCGAAACGTTATGTGAACCTTTCGGTTACCTCGAGTTTCTATTTTGCTGGCGAACTTTAGCCGTGTAGTCTGTTTTCGAATTTATTTTACTTGAGCAGATCCCTAAGACTCGCGTAGGTTTATGACTGGTCCAGGATTTCTGAAATGTTGATGCTACGTTTGTAGCGATTTGTACAAAGAACGAGTGACTAACGAGCTGGCCGGAACGATCTGTACGCTAACAGTGGTTCTCACGATTGAGCCCGGTATCACTCATCACCATCGCGTCACATTTGATACATGGATAGTGTGATTAGTATGGTTGTTGTGAATTAGCCATAACAGCACGTATGCAGATGGACCCAAATGTGCATACTCAGATTCGCACGTACAATGCCGGGTAGTTTAGAAACTATGCAGCTGTCCATGCTCATGGGGAATGGAGTAGGATATGTGGTCCCCACAAGAATCTTGGAGGGCATATTGAAGGAAAACTTTTGTTACATGTTTTGAAATCAGTATATGGTATAGTATGATGGTAGTCAGTAGTAGTACACAAGGTGGTGCGTACACAATTAAATTACCTAAATAAGAATGGAGGACTGATTTAGGGCTGCCAGTGCTTTGCCAGCAGAACGGATCTGTGACCTTGGGACAAACAAGCGAAAGGAAACATTTTTTTAATACGATCTCGTACTTTAACCTATGCGACTTAATTGTTGACTGGTTAAAGTTTTGATTCATTTCAGGGAGCGTCAGTCCAGGTGCTACCGGAGGAGCGCGTAAATCCAGGGGATTACGACATGCTGAGAAACATGCTAATGTGACCCGCGGAAGAGAAAGACGAACTAGTACAATTGCTAACGAGCAACATCTTAAACGGAATCACAGTGTAAGCCGAATGACACCCAGTTCGATAATGAGTCATTCATCACATGTTGACAGATGGATTATGGAGAACAATGGGCAAAAGGAGGTGGAAATCATGGACAATGATAGAGCAACAAACAAATTCTCCTATAAAGAGATAGATCAGCTACGTTCAGCACAACCTGTCAATCCAGTAGTTGCAGCCATTGATCTCAGCACGGCACTAGTGCCCAGTTTAAAGTCTTCAGACATACTTCGCTCTCAGCCCTTGGAAGAAAAAGGCGTATTTGGTGAGGCTTCGGATGTTGTCGCTCTACGAACGAGTAAACTGAATAGTAAGATACTTATTGTGTTTACTGTGATGCAGTGTTCTTTTTTCCTAAATTAGTTAAATATTAATTTAAATAAAAGTTATATCATATCTTACTCTATGGTAAAATAATCTCAGATTGAGCTGAGATGGACAAACCTACTCGACGTGGACTGGAGAACGTTAATTTATGTATCGTTATTTTTAAAGAGAGATAACAAAGACCGCATTGAAATGAATTTATTAGGTATGCAACTGTTCAGATTCAAGGATCATTAACCTCTTTGGGTCACAAAATTAAGATATTTTAGCTCATGTGTAATAACACTACAAACAGGATATATGAATTTTCTACGATTGTTCACTTTGTTTGCAATCTAATGGATAAATCGGTTTGTTATGACAGGTCTCTTTTTGACCGACGGTTATTGGTGAAATGAACTTACAAGATAGGCTATCGAAGCCAGTAATTGTGTGGCATTACGATTTTACAAAATAAGGTAGCATAAATAGTATGTGTTTGATGGTTAAAATTCATCAGGAATACACGAACCGTTTCGAGGTTGTTGGTGCTTATCTGTTGGATGTACCCGGTTAACCTTGATAACGCATCCTACAACAGAAAATGCAGACGCTGATATTTATGATTAATAATTCATTTACCGGAATTAGTATGTTCTTTATTAAGTAAGCCTTTTCTGGTTTGTGTTCAGAGTAGAAAAATAAAAATATATTGCAAATATATCACCCAGCTGGTACTCTCCAACAGACCGTTGGAAAGCTTATAGATAACTTCTGCTGTATACGCCACACATTCATACAGTTGGTGGTTGATGTTATGAACTGTTATCTGGTTACTTTTACACCCACCTCACACGACAGTCATTGTCTCACTTTTGGCTGAATAAGGTCGAATTTCTGTGAACTCTTCTTTACAGATACCCCATTTTGCAGTCCAAAACAGCTGACTATAAAAGTTAATTTTTAATGACCCGTTTGATTAGCGATTCACAGAAGGGCAAAACTGAAGAAGGGGGTCGATGCTAAAAGCTCCGTCTTCCGATTTCTCACGGTTCATTTAACACAGAAGGGTACACCGCTTGACAAGTGACGACAGTAGGAAGCATCGGACTGCGAAATACAACGCGTCTTTCTTTGGACATGTCATCTGCGACTCACTGTAGCACAAGGTTATCCACATTCCATTTGACTCCTGCACAGTCAGCGTTTATCTTAAAGGTTGACAAGCGCATAATGTAAACCTCGGTTTCTACCTGGCGATAATTTCATGGACACATTTTAGTCCCACTCGAGTAGTTCAGCACTCGACACAAAGTATTTTCATGCATCCTATGGTTATGTTGTCAGCCTTCCCATAAATAACCTTCGTGTGGAGAATAACAATTTCATTCCTAGTTCGGTTGCCTACCTGCAGTACAGTAAGCTACGAGCGTTCTCATACTTATTTTGATCCACTGATGGATTCGAACCGTTGAACATTTAATTCAGAACCAAAATTGCTATCCTGTTGTTCTTAAACAATGAACACATTGAATAATATGTTTCATCTTTACAATTTCGTTCTATGCACAAAATCGAACAGCAGCTGATGAACTTTCTCGGAATCAGCACGGCTTACAAGTCAAAGATGATCAGCATAAAATAATCAAAAGCAAAACCTCTGTCGTCACTTCGGACTGGACAGGACAAAGTCGACTGCTGAAGCGATCACCACCGGATGGCTTGAAACTGTTACACAGAGAGTCATCAATAAACTTGGTCACCAATGCGAACCAGAATAATGATAAAATGTTTACGATTGATAAAAGGATTCATTCTGAAAGCAAAAGAACCCGACTTTCAAACGAATATCAAAAGCTTATTGAACGACATCGTGGAGTTAGGACAGAGGAGAAAGAAGCAGATGTGAAGCACGTCGGCAAACTGTCGCAAGCATCCTGGATGTATTCGATATCCCGCCTCAAGAGTGATGATGATGATCACAGAAAAGCATCGGCTCAGCCAGACCTTAGTAGTGGGGCCTCCTCTAGAGGTGATCGACTAAAGAGTGTTCCAAGTACAGATGAATTCTTGTCGGACTGGAATCGGGGTGATATACAGGAGGAATTATCACCATCTGATTCGAGAAGTGCTGAATCCAGCCTGCCTGGTACAGCTGGTCGACGGAACAGAACAACGTTCACAGAAACCCAGGTAAGTTTACAGGAGAAGTGATGAAAAACTTATGCTAAAATAAGTTCTGTTCACTGCGACCGTTGCCGCTTGAATATGTTCTCCATGGTATTGCTGTGACATCCGCAAATTATTGTAGTTTACCTGTGCCATCTATGTTGCCTAATGAAAACAATGCATTCATAAGTAGCTAAGTAGATTTGGCAAATGTCATCTGGTATAAGGTACGATACAATGTTTTCTAATCTTTTCGATTTAGGTTGCATTCCTTGAACTGGCTTTTCAAAGAACACACTATCCAGATTTACAACTTCGCGAATATTTGGCGACCCAAACCAACCTCCCGGAATGCAAAATACAGGTTAGTAACATCCTGATATGTATACGTGGTTGGTTATGTTGCTGTTCCAAAGCCAACTATATTGTCCTAACTCTCCTGGATAGAAAAGAAGGGCATAAGCCATCCGAGTTTTGAATCAAAGAAGCTGGCTGTTAATGCAATAACTACTTTGGCCCCAAACAGCAAGAATAAGTCCTTCAGGAGTGTTTATTTATTCTTACTGTGCAATAGAGACTGAATTATCCAACTGTCTGTTATGTTTCATATTCACTCTCTGAATTTTCTTCTAAAGGTATGGTTCAGCAATAGACGTGCACGTTGGCGTAAGCAAATCAACATTGCTCAAGACATGAAGTGTGTTCCCGGATCAGGTGAGCATGAAAACGGTCACTGTTATGGAACCACGTCAACCGTCCGGGAACAGTTAGAATCACATGGTCCACCGACATCCATCACCCCGCAAGTCAGTTCATCGTCCGAAGCGGACTGGTCCCTCTGGTTGCCGCCGATGCCAATCCTTGGTTTGCAAACCGGATTTCATTCTTCGTTTCCCATGGAGCATTTAATCCGTTCGTCGCTATCAGGCGCCCGGAAACATACACCAGCCAAACCGCATACCACTTTAGCAAGATCACAGTCATATCTAAGTTCGGAGCGTACGTCCTACATTGAAGGGCAAGCGGTCTGTCGTTTACCTGTCATCACTCATGACGTTCACAGAGACATTAACCTGCAGGAATTTGGTAATCCTCATAACACAACTGACAGTCAGGAGGCTATTTATTTCCGGGTAAACCAGCCTACTTTCCCACAGGCACAACTGCATGACAATCTCAATCTCAAAAAATTGACCCATGTCGATCCTAAGTCGACACGCGCTCCAATTTTTCCCGATTTTCTCTTCAAACCCCACAAAGAACTTCAAGAACTGACTCCACTAAAAGCTTTATCTCAAAGATTCAAAGACGCGGACGATTCGGTCGGTAAACAACAAGCAGAATCAAGTGTCTCAACGAATGATATGAACCAGCAGCGATTTTCATCACAAGAATTCCTGGCAAGAATGGTAAGTAGTTTCACTCCTATTAGAGCTCGTCAGTAATGCATCTCCTTGCCGAACTGAAAGGTCTTTAGGCATGCGAAAGCTCCGATCGGTTGTGAATGATGTTCAAAGCATTGTTTGTCAGTAATGCTAAGCAGCTTGATAGCTTTATCTATCAAAACAGAACAACTAAGTCAGCGGGGTATACTGAATCTGCCGAAAAACAATCACCTTACTCTCACTGTCATTCGCAGTTGATCATAACTCTATGTCTTAATGTCTGAACTGATGTTGCCTACTCAGTTAGCTTAGGGACATCTTAATTTCATAGTCACTGAAACTGGTGCTTAACCAATATAGGTTCTATCGTCTCAGCTAAAGAAATTAAAACCCCGTGGATTTTCATGCTTCCAAACGAAGCCACATAATCGGTGCATCAACTGAGAAACCAAAAGTTGCATTCCCCATTGATTTTGCTGTAGTAATAACGAACTGCTGGTACGACCTACCGGGAAATCATAGTGATGTCTTGGTTTTGTATAACAACCGGAGTAAGTATATGGAACAGTGGACCGGAACTCAACTGTGAGTTACTGGAGTTTAATCAGTCAAAAACCAAACATCCGAAGAAACTGAGTAGTTTACCGCAAAGCACGACTGGCGGCTCAACTAAGTAACAGAAGATTGCACTTTCAATACCTAACCGGGTAAGTTTATAACAACATTAGTGGTGTCGACTCCTATTCGAAAGTGCGGGATTTTAAACTTGATTAGTGCTCTGAGTCACAGAAGATAAGATATGACGAGCGGTAGTCTCCAATAGTTCTTTCTCAGACCAGTATACCTGGACAAACTAACGGGAGATGATAAGCGGACGAAGAGTCATAGTGGTCAGATCAATTTATTTGACCATCTGATACTGGACACTTATAGATTGGTCTAAGGGCTTCAGGCAACTCAATTTGATGCTACCAATGTTCTTCACGTCACTTACGAGGTTCCATTATGCCAATTAAAAGCGCTCCAAGTGAGTGTAACATAGACCGACAATCAAATGTATGACCTAGTTTGGAGTTGTATGGAAAGATTCTTACGTAGACTACGACCTCTGTCGTTACAATCAGATGATCCTTAAACACGGGGTCCACATTCGATGAAGTAAGGTGTACGAGGAACATAAACAACTGTGAGATGAGTGAACCACTATCAGATAAGTGTTTCGTTTAAGACAACTGTAGTCAGCCGGGTTGTGAGCCACATTCTTCTCAGACTTTAGGAGTGAGTCCCAGAAGGTTGGTGAATACACCTCTCATGTATAGTCGCCTAGCCTGTATCTCCAATCTGTATCGATTCAGATGTTGCTCCACACCATTATCCGGAGGAGGAGGATCGAACTAACACAGTAGTGCACAGAACGGAAAAGGAGTGGTTGAAATGAAGTCGAAACACCTTAAGTGAGCCAACATTAACACGGGTTCTAATCAAGCCATGTCAACAAGCTTCAGTGGACCGCGGTAACTGGGACATACGGGGGAGACGAAGAGGAGACAGCGTACATTCTAATTTTTCCAGATCTTGTCATAGGCTAGCTATGCACAGTAAGCGTCCAGTGACTTGACTCATTTCGAACACGTGTTGATACAAGTCTTCGTACAGTATCCGATTCCACTGTACAGTGATTCGTTCAATTTGCATAATGTTATCATAGAAGCTCATCGAATTGTCTGTTGCTGGTATCGAGTAGCGGAAAACAGATATCTGGACTTCTCGTAGTAGAAAATTTATAAACCTGAAAATTAAATGATGACAACAAGATAGTATATAAGAGAACTTTTATAGTTGTCCACAGGTAACCGAAGTCTAATTATGATGCAAAATTACAACATTGTGTAGTCGCCGAAGCAAAGTGCCTTCACCACAATTTGCTGTTGAATCCCGAGGATTGGGTGTCTTGTTCCAAGTTGAGTGTACTATCTGTGTCAGATCGAGTCATATAAATCAAATCTAAATATTTGTTTCCACTGCAAAAACAACAATATATCATACGTATTTAGCTTCATTTTGCAGAGTGAGTTTTATGTGCACCCAGTTTGATTAATATGAATAAACATATAACATAATTAATACATGTTGTATAGCATACACCACAGACCTCTACGTATTTCACAGTCATTTGCCTACTGGGCGGTTTCAAAATTACGAATTATTGTCCTGTTTTTCTTCAGGCTTTGGCAGCTTTGCAACCGTTTCGACAGACGGAAGTTCCACAAATGTCACCGTTACCTTCGGAACATTCTGCACGCCAACCACGACCATCAACATAGACCCCAAGCCGTACCTAGTGAGGATCTTTGGAAAGCCGTTGCACATTATCTACACATACTTCGAACAAATATGATGTTTACGTTGTCAGGATAACTCAGAAATATCGACACTATCTCTATGATTGTGCTCACTAAGTTAAAAATGCCATGTCTTTCAAATGGATATCGAAACGATAAATCATCAAAATCAACTTTGGATCTTACTTATAACAATATGTGAAAGGCCTTGAAAGTATTTAAAAAGAGGCTATAACTTATTTTCATTGTTCGTTAATTCTATTATCAGAATGTGTAAACATATGTTATATTAATACAGTGATCATCTGTCAAATGAATTAAACGGTTTGTAAATCACTTACTTGTCTAGACTTAATAATAAGATCGGGTTGGATGTTAACATTCACATTTGGTTGTTTCAAGAATGCTTGAACATTGATTGGATCACATTTTAACTGTGGTAGTCATTTCCCTTCATGGTTAATAGTTAGTCAATGAGTTGTGTAAACGATCCTAATATCCGGAATGTTTCCCTCAGGCTTACTGATAACCATCGTTGATAGATCCATACAGAAAGACAGGAATCCCTAGAAATATAACAAAAATCAGTTGGTAGAGTACAGGCTGTGAATGACTCTCACATTACCTAAGAAACTAACGATTTCAGTACGCGGTTTTAAATGAACCCACTGACATTTTTAGAAACGACACACAAGCTTCCATGCACCAATTAAAAGTGGGAGCGCAAAGAAGAGTGTTTTAAACAAACTGACCATCACGTGTAATTTATCGTGACCCTCGTATTTCCCATAGACTTTTCAGTCAGACTCTTCCGAAAAGAGGCACTGCACTCGAGTTTTGCTCTTGTGGGAACTCGTCAGTTGTGAATGTCTCTGTTATGGCTGGGGCTAGAACTCCGATCACGTCTTCGCGACTACTGCATTTTTGACGCTACATTAGGCGCGTCTTAATTATCTTATGCTCAGCCACATTCGTTTGTGCTTCGATTGTCTTGTCGCCTCGACAGAAGATGCTGTAAGCTCCTCTCTAACTTCAGTCAGTGGCTTCATAGCGAGAACCTATATTCAGAGTGAAATTAGCTGGAGTGATCGTTGAACGGTTCAATTGTTCTCTAGCACAGCCATGCCTCAGTCGTCGTGAAATCAAAGGTAATTTGTTGCCGCCTTTTATTTTTACAGTAGACAGAAACAGAAAGTCGTGAGGCCGGTTTTAATTGTTGCTTGAAGTGAAAGTTGGCTTCCAAGACCAAGCTACGTCTTGAACATTTTAAACTAACCGCGAAAAACTAAACGGCGTAACTCAAATCCTTCTGAAATATCAGTCGCCGTGACCACTTGACCCAGTGGGTACGGGTCGTGGGTTCACTTTCCGGGTATGTGTGGTTTTGCTGATACTCAACGAGGGAAGGGTTACTGTCAGTCACTTCGCCGGCGGCAACTGAAAATAGCGCAATTTAAAAGCAAACCACAACCGTTCTGCAGAGTTCTGGTGAATGCTGACCAGTTTATAAGCAGGCGACTGATTGACTTCGGCCGGGAAAAAGACAAGTATGATAGGGAAAGGGGTAACTTGGAATTTGTCTTGGAACAGTTTACAATCCCTGAGCATAACCCAGAACAAAACAAAGAAGAGATTTGCAGACCATTTCCGTCATGAAAATATTTACCTGCTAGAATTAGATATGACGGCGAACGTAGGTTTTCATTATAAAAAACAGAACTCCGCCGCCATGAGGCGTGAATAGATTGTTCATTCTTCCTACTACTGGTGAGTAGTATAGACTTTTGATTTTCGTATAGATTTAATATAATCCACAATTGATCGCAGCTGTCGCATTCCCATAGACTTTCCAGTCGGTCCCTGTATTAGTGAAAAACGTCCAATCACACGAAACGGACTTTCAAAAAATACCCGTAGTCTAATCTGACCAATAATGTGAGAAGGGTGTTTCGTAACCGGCATTAAGCAAATATCTCACGAGCTGGTTAAACTTCATAAGAAAAGTCTTCGGTTACAAGTTCCTACTGGGCAAGAACCGCAGATTACAGTTATCCCTGATATATTTGTCTGTATAGGAAAAATTTATTCATACGTCACGTAGTAGGAAATGTGGTCGATTATTGTTTGAATGGAATCGAAAGGGCGACCATCTAAACAGCACGCAATCTAGCATTAATTCAATTTTCCATTGAAGTTAAATGGGACAATATTAGTGATGCAGTCCCGACTGTGCAAATCCCAGTTTTTGGCTCAAACACTATGAGCTTAGCGAATACAGAAGTGTTCAGGCCACCTGACCAATCCAAAGCCTCATAGAACGTGAAGCTGTTGACTTAATCTCTGTCAATGTGTTTTTATTTTATACGCTTAGTGCTTCCCAATCGTCAGCCTCAAATCCAACACCAAACCCTATTTTATCCTCCATTACCTCCAACAGATGAAGACAGAAGGACTCATATTGAAACCAGCAACTTCCTTTATGTTGCCTGAAACTGTTTCATTGGTGAAACTGTCAAGAGCAGTGCTGTACAGTGCGTCGCCTCTGCGTTGTTCACTAGTTGGATGACCATGTAAATATAAGTTTCAGCTGGTGTCATGAAAGATGTTAAGTAGAATTCTGTGTTGGTTAATTTTTTTCGCATGAGTCCAAACGAAGCCAGAACGGTTCAGGTTTGCACGTCACCACAGGAAACAGGGATTAGCTTCCGACCCTCAAGGTGAAATCTAGTGTACACCGGCAACATAGTTTGGAATTGTTTGGCTAATACAATGAAGTCACAATTTTCTCTCTTCTCTTAAACTATACCCCCCCAGCGAACTGAGGCAAAAATTACCACATTACTGAGCCAGCGGTTATTCAATCAACTTTTTAGTCTGGCAATAAGGTATGGTAGGCTTTCACCCAATGGCCGGATCACTGAACCGTAGTGTTTGGTTAATGAACATTTGAGGATCATTTCATAATAAGGTGAAATTACCGCCTCCCCAGTCGGTGATACAATTGCTACCTATCAGTAACTATCTTAGCCCATTGATTCCTACGTTTTCACTGCCACACAACAGCTCCATCATCCAACACACCTGCAACGCAGATGTATTCGGGCGCAACGAAAATACGAGGATCACTCTGCGGTTATAGCTATGTAAAGAAAAGCACTGTTGCGTTTCAAGTGTGTGTGTATGTATGTATTATAAACGATTCGTGAAGAAAAACGACTGGGCATCACAATCATGCACCCTACCTCACGGCCTACGACTGACCAACAGAAACCTCGTTTGTTTCTCTCACATTATGTGGAGAATAACCTTCTTACGGTTCATCTGATTTGCCACAATTTGCTCAGCAATTGTGCTTTCACGTGTTTCAGTCCATTGCCTCTTTTATATGAAAACGGTTCAGAAATTAACTTGGTAAGTTGTTGCCTTATTCAATTGTTCCAAGATCGTCACGGTCCATACACTCTTTGTGCCCTGAGCAAATCGGAAACTGTATAGTATCACACGAGAACACGGACACGTGCATTCAATTTTTGACGGATATGCGGACTTGATAGAGTAGCCAACTCGGATAATTTGAAGAAAGAAACAATTACACAAGTGAATGTTTGTGACTGATCTGGTGGTTAGTTATGTCTCCGGGAGATCTATGAATCAAGCCAGTCTCAAGTTACCTACATTTAAATTGGATAATTAACAATACGTTACAAATGACCTTCATAACCCAAGTTCTTTCCATCATTCTCTACAGGAACATAACGACAAATACACGGTGGTAAAAATGCATACGAAAAGATCGTTGACTTAATTGCGTTTGTCTGTTGATAGCTGTAGAGTATATAAATTTACTTCAGGGATGACCTATACGAGAACAGTTAAACACCACCACGTGCGATTTGTGAACACCATCGGTTGATTGTCAAGTCACCATCAAAGGGTGAATCAGCTCATTGTTGAGGCCATCATTATAGTCGTTTAATTAACCAATTAGAACTTCACCTTGAAGCTACAATTACCACTTTACATTACATCTTATTGCAGCGACATTTTACAACCTAGCCGGATGCCGCGTTCACCGTTCGAGAAGAGAGATATCTAAGGTGTTCCTGATCAAAGTGTTGTTGTCACAATCAGTGATATACCTGCCGTTGTAGAGATACATCGAAACATATGTTTATCAAGGCTTATTAATACTTATCGGTTTTCTTTCAACGTGAGTTTTAAGTCATGAGGTTGTCTGCAAGATAAGGCGGCTCCCTTGGCAAATGGCCAGATTTTCCTCTAGATTTCTAACCTGAGTTTCAATATCAATGGTACATTGGTTGCTAATTTGCTTCGCTGACCACCTGATAACCAAATAAAGTTCTTTAAAGATTATTCTTGTGATCTGTCACCATCTCAAAAAACTGAGTTTTATTCACCGATTGGTAACTGGTACTCGAGAGGTGAATAACGTGATGTTTGACTAAACATTGCTCTTTGATGTAGAGAAGGAATGAGACACGTGAAAAGAAGTTGAAAATTACTGCTCTTACCGAATTTATCTGGGACCACAGCTGCCTTTAACTTCCGTGGACAGAGCAGTAACAAGAAGAGTAGACAACATATATGTCACTCATTTTCACCATTACGTAGTCCATTGCAAGTGTACTACGGAATGAAGCTCATAACAATAAACTTTTCTACAGTCCATTTCTAGGAGACCGTAAAGTCGCCAAAAAGCAGCTCATTAAATCAGTTTTTGAGAACAGTTCATATTTTCTTTTGAAAGCAATCATTCACCCACACTTTCTTACAATTTTTAAGAGTATAGTCTGGAACAGTCGTTGTTTGTGAGTGGTGTTCTCATGTGCACATGATTAGTCTTATGGTCTGGCCGTCTTTTTGGATCAGTTCCAAAAGATTCTCATTCACTTGGTGGGGTGCTTGACAAAGATTAAGAAACGTTTTCCGCTTCGTTTAGTCTGTTAGTTGTCCGGGGAATGTTGCTGGTCATTCTACGTTACCTGACAATGGTCAGGGGGGGGGGCTCAGATAGAGATCAGTGAAGTGATTGGATCAATTACATGCACTATCGAGTAAACTCTGTTGATATGGGATTTCAAATGAGTTGTTTGAATAATGATAAACACTTGTTGATTAAGTGAGGCAGTTGAGTGAAAAGATCTGAGCTAACCCAAATCAAAAATGAACCAATGAATTCTTCTGCAGCAGTAATCCAGTCTAACATAGCAACAAGACTAGATTTCCTTTAAGGTTCGTTGACAAGGATCACCTGAATTGATTTCCTATTAACATGTCATTTTTGGTTGAGTGCTGACAAAGACGGTGATTTTCGAAGGCTTGTAGTCAATAAAGAACAGTTGTTAAGCAGTTAAGCCATTTTAAAGATTTATTACGGATACGTCGTTAGGCAGATTTGATAATTTAGAAGAGATCTAGTTGTGGGAACTCCGCGTTTCGGTTGTATGCGAACTAGCTACGCAAACAACATAAAATTTCCTAGTTTCTGGCATGTCTTCGCAGTTTATCTGGTAGAACACTTGCCACTTATGAGCGTGCTCTTTCTGTCATATGTTTGAATCTAGGCGAAACCCGAGTCTTTTCTGAAGAGTTACAGCAATTCGGATCCAACTCTAACCACCATCTGCTATGGCACACTATTGTTAGAAACTTATGTGTGACCTAGAAGTGTTATCTTCCGCTTACAGCGGTAGACTACTGCAATTAGAAATTGGTTCTGTTCCCACATTTACGAGTATGCAGACGTCCAGTACATGCCCCGAGTCGAACTGAATACTTGTTTTTAGCCGTGTTCTGTGCACACACATAATCTTTTCAAACTGACTTGAAAATTGCCATCGTTCCCATAGATACCTATACACACATTTACCACACGACAGTTGTCGTGCGCCAAATGAGATTACCAGAAAATTCAACTGCCACTTTCGTTACTTCAAATCGACCAGAAAGTGAACGATAAAGCATGCCTTTTCCTCAGTACAGTCAAATTCCGTGCTTTTCCCTCAGTACGCAACATGCACTGACATTGGCCAGCGATGTTGACAGCTGAGTGTAAGGAAAACTTTATTGCATGCCTAGTGTAGATATAAGGTGGACAGTGAACATTCCATATGATAGGTAATATCAGTCATATTTTGGGACAATGTACATAAGACGATAATAAATCCACCAGTATATTTTTTAGCATGTATAATAAAAGTAACAATAAGTTGTCCGAAAAATCGTTCAGTTCTGAGAAGTGACATGACACAGACACAGTGAAAAGGGAAGAACAAAACTTCCAATGACCTGATACTGAAATAACAACGTGCACACAGCGAGAAGCCTGATCATTTAAATAGCAAATGATTAAGATAATAAAGATATTCCGGTAGCTAATTACCGAACAAAACAATGAACGAGTATCGGAATTAATTACTGTGTGGTAACCCTAACCTAGGAGGAAGAAATTGTGCAATCGGCAGACAAAAAAACAAACAAACAGTCAACCGCAGAAGCATGCCTATTTCATTCTTGCTATGTTCAACATAAGCTTGACTTAAATTGGATAAAGGATCTGAGTATATTTGAAAGTGAACACAACGATGATCATCACGTCAAAACACTGAGTCTCTATGAATCACTTCGCCGTTAACGAAAAAATTATATATATGCATATATCGTGAAGTGTTAACACATCATGTGCTCCCTTTGGTTACAAACGTAAAGCGTTAAAATATCTAGGACTTACGAATAACAACAACACAAAAAATAAAGTTCAGAGCTTGGGCTTCACACAGATTGAAGAACCGTTGCCAGTTCAGCTTGTTCATATTCATAAATTACGACAATAGACTCTCTCTTTCTCTCTTAAACAACCTACCAGTTTATCTGCACCTTTTAAGTTACGTCCATCTCGGTGGAACAGATCGATACCAAGGACAAAGAATGATACATAGCTTACTTATTGCTCCGTAAGAAGCCGCATCGGAACATGTGAACCCAAATTCTATCTTGTCCACTGCAAGCCACATCATGGAAACAGGCTACGTTGTCGGCGTGGATAACACACTTGACGTGTTAGTGCACAATCGGAATCCGTACGTCCCAGCATTCTCAGAGGTAGTATGGATCACTGCCCGTCCTCCTTCCTTGGAAGTATGTATGATGTTGACGCAGATAGTTTCTCTACCCTGGAACTAATAACAACTCTTCTTTTAACCTAACGCTAAATATCTGACCGTTTCTGTTGTGGTTACTATCTACGTGCCCTACACATTCTAATATTTTATGTTCGTGACTGAGGACAGTAAACGTACTGTTAACATTTCGTGATATGTCATTTTCATTATTGGTGGCTATCACTGTCTCGGAAACATAATTTTAAGCATTCTTCGTAAATTTATTTTGTCACTACTGCAAATGAAAGCAACAATGACAAATTTATGAGTTGTGGGATTCAACCCCTTCACACTCTAGTCTGAATGCAATATTAATTGCTGTGTACCGGACTGTTTTATAACTGAAGATGAATTACCGCGATTGTTACAGCTTTTTTGTCATTAAGTAAATTTTACCGTAAGCAATGCCATTCGTACAGAACATCCAATGTTATGAACTGCAACGGAGTTCCGGAGGGTTTCAAAGCCAGCAGAAACATACAGTCCAACGAACTTTGACACTCAGAAACGTATGTAGACTAAATGTGTCAACTGAGTACACCGTGCATAGCTGACAAGTTTTGTGTGTGCTTGTTTAAATCTCCGCACAGAAATCGGTTTAGTGTGATGAGTTAGTTATCGCCGTCCAGTGCACAGCAAAATCCGTTTACTCCAGTGCTCACTTGGTACCTGTGAAACCCGTGAGAACATTACCATGTGTACTGAATGATCGTACGTGCCGATGGCGTGCTTTTCCAAGGCATATTTGATTTTCACGGCTAGGTACTATATTAAAAACTAGTTTGACCAAAAATCTGCACGAAAGACAATCTAGAATTATTCACTGAGTAGAACATACATTGACTTGACGACTGCCTAGTATGGAATACACTGACTCACAGTATAGTTCGAAAGCTTTCTGCAAGCCAAGCTGATTGCAAAAATACTCATCTTGTATATTCTGTTGACACTTGGTATTGACCAGCTCTTCTTGAACACAAATAAGTGTTACAATGTTACGTGTCATTATTATTTCGCTTTAAATTCGGTTATTGGAAGCAGCATCAGTATTTACCAGTTATTTGGTTCAATAGCCGTACTGAAGGATGTTCTCAGTCCTCTCTTTGATGGCGTCGATCTATTTACAATAACATGCTGTTGACAACTGTAACGTGCGACCGAAACCAGCAGGCGCGCACTAGTTGAATTTGAATTGGTGACGGAGCGTGCTGCTGTGTTGTCGGCGCCATTTTAGTTATTGTTTGTGTAAGTCGTGTGCATGGCTTACTGGGCCTTTGGCTCATGCGTGTTCTTGTTGTTTCCTTTCACAGGATTGTTGCTGGAACCCCCTACTACGGAAGAACGTTGTCCCCTGGTGTCTCCATATAGCCCCAAAGTTGGTCCGAAAGTGTAACGGACAACCGGAGGAGAAACAGCCGGCTTGCATGCTACAACAACTACTTACTCAGGATTAGAACTGATAATAAATCCTAATACATACTGAGCTACACACATTGACTTATCGACATACGTGCTTGCACTCTTGAACTCTAAATAAATAGTGAGTCAGTCGATTGGAATTAAATCGAATTAAATCCGGCACCTTAATGTCCGCCTGCCTGCTTTACCCACATGTCTAGCCTGCGGCAAAGTGCACAACTGAGACAGTACCCCGTGAAACTACAACACATGTGGACACGTCGCGCGATGGATTGCTTTCCTGTTCCTGAATTTAGCGTCCACCTGATAGACAGTCAATAAGCGTTGACTATACCACTTACCTGGATGTTTGGGATAGTGAGATCACAACTGCACTGGTATTCCATTTCTACCCAGTTGAATAACGTAACACACTCAGCAGTGTCATATTCGGTGATGCTAACTGGTTTGTATTGATCCACAGTGAACTCAGATCAAGTGGGTTCCTGCACCTAAGTTGACTCCCTGCGCTCCCACTCAGTACATTATCAACACTACTGATGATCATGCCATTATTGTATAGTCAGCTCGAGTGAGGACAGATTGTTGCGGTACCAATTCTTGAGCAACACTCATCTGTGATCGAGATAAGACAGGACGTGACAAGAATTCACTTAAATTAGGTTCGGGAAATATATTCAGTGTTTCTTGCTGTTGTTAATAACTCATCGCTCCAGTTGCCAATCGCATTGTTTTGTCCAAATAGGTCGTCGCCCACAAAAGGAATCTTTCAATATTCTATTGTTCTTAATATTCCATTGTGAAATAATTTACACAATTTCTTTTAACCAAGTCCCAGGTGATCATATTTCATCGCAAACGAAGTTAATTTTTTTACAGCATGACAACAAAATATGCTGGTGTGTTGGAAAGATTTCTTGACAAAACCAGGTCGACAAATTCGTCTTGTTGACAGTGTTCCCATCTTATGGACTTATTTCTGTTCACGAGTCAACGGTGAATGCATTGCTGGTCTAAGCTGATTAGATCACAAAAATGTTTGCACGATTTTTATTAAGGGAAAGTTAATCAACATCACCAACGGAAGCTGTAACTACCAAGGTTCATTCTTCTTTCGTCCCCAAATGTGAGTATAGACTGGATCATATGGGGAGTACTAGTACACCATTCAAAACTTCTACATCATAATGAATGTTTCAGGTCATCGCTCGAGAATCAATAACGCATGCTTTCACCTGTGTTGCACTAGTAATTTAGCCATCAAAACACATCCTATGGTTCACTGCAGCAAACCTGAAATCAATTAAAGAGTCTCTAAATTACAGTTCCGCCTTTATTGTGACTATTTTGGTGAGGTCGTTCTATAGGATAGACCTAATTGAGAAGAATCTGGACTTCGGCTGGATTCGAACCAGTGACAGAAAAAGCAACATGCCTGAATGTGGCAAATGCTCTACAAGCTGAGCTACTAAACTTCGTCCAGATTTTTCTCAACTGGGTCTCTTTTAAATGATCAAATCTGCTAAACCATGTATCAATAATTGGAGGTCGTGGCAGCGTGTGAGAATGCTAGAAGAAGAATGAATCGACTCGGAACGGTTCAGGAAACTGCTTAGGTTTAGAGTTTCAACACACATTATAGTACTTCTGTTAAGTAGCAGAGAATTTGGTTAGTATAATTTGGACCATTACAGCTTTTGCATTCAATTAGGATTTCATTAACCAGTCCAATCCGTAAATAATCACCATACCCGAATTTCGCTCTTGATAAGGTCGTCAGTAGTTTATATTCTTAACACTACGAGAGTTAAACTCCATCTCAGGTTCTAACGAGGTGACCTTGTGGACCGTTGCACTATTCACCTGACACTGTGTCCGACAGAATTGTACTACCTCAATACTCAGCCACAGTTGTTTATGATTAATATTGAGATTACCTGATCACCCCTAGAGGAGACGCAACAGCTAGTCTGTTAACACCAAGCGACGCCCTACAATTTTTACTTCACCTCGGATTGAGAAAACACAAAAGGTTAAACTGACCAAACTGGGTTTGTTCCCATTCGCCGCAGTGTAGTACACTACTAGTGAGCTATTAACAGAACAAAACTTGAGCCGAATATTCCTTCTCGTGACCGGTTATCTAAAAGTCTATTTCTGTGTAAAGTTACTTCCGACGAATTCAATCTGCTTTACAACTCTAAAGTCTTTCCACGTCCACAGTGGATAGGATCGTTGAGACAGACAGTAACGGAAATGTGGTGTGGTCAGATTGATTAAACGGAACAAGAGTCAACAAGCTCCAGAGCTCTCAGAAGTGGTGGTCATCGAGCTGTATGTCTTATACTCTAGTGTACACGCATATGTAGAAAAAGCGAAAGGTGAGAGGAATAGGAAATGTTGTACATGTGTTACATAACCTCTCTAGAGCGGTGGTTCGGATAAGAAACGTTCAAAAACGTGAAGAGACCATTATGGGCAAACAGTGCAGTGTAGGGGTCGTTTATGGGTTGGTGTACAACTTTTCCGAAATTAGAAAGGTTGGGATGTCTGTGCATTAGCAACGGTTGTTAAAAACTCGGAGAAGATCGATGGAGAACCTTGTGGACTGGGTTAGATGCGAACGTGTATTTGGAGACGATGGGTCATTTATAATAGACACTAATGTTTTATGTGAGATAAGACATAGATTACTGGGACTATCAACTTAGGTAATAACGTTAGGAAATGTGAAATAAAACGAAAATGTCACGCTTTGCATAGAATATCTCAGGCAGATGTAACATCAGATACATCCATTTAACCTTTTTTGCTCAGGCGGGTTAACAAATTCTCGTCCTTCTATCAAGTGACAAAAATGGTTGACCGAGGGTCTGGGGTGATTAGAGTTTCGGAAAGAGAGAGAGAAGCCAGCGGTTTTATTCGGCTGCTAACGTTTTCCTATAAGACAGCGCCGATTGAGGCTTATAGTAATGAAATTAGAGGATTTTTACGACGGTCGAAGTTACATACTGTTTTGGATATAGATACCTCCTAGTATGTACCGTAGGGGAGTCTGTTCGTTTGTTGTCACATTCCAGAAGGCCTTAAATCGACTGGAACTGATTATGGGCTAGCGATCAGGATTATAAACCCAAGCAAGGTTCACAGCACGTTAGAAAAATTGCACTAGGTAGAACCTTTATTTTGATAAATGTCTCAAGATATTAGACGTCGTTTTCGCATCTGATAGGCCTCAATAGTAATACGTATGAATGTTCACATTAATAGTCGAATCTTCTTTCTTGCACCTTTGAGGCATGTGGTGAGTCGCTGCTTCGTTAGACCTTTGTTATGCATAGTCAACTAATCACATTCAACACTTCAGCCACTAGTACTTGTCAGAAATGCTCAAGTTGGCCTGTTGTCTAGTTGATTCGAAAGGAACAAGACTTTGCTCAATTTCAGATCATTTAAGTCGCCATGTCTTACGTTATCTCCGGTATCAAGACCATAGATAACTGGACCAAAGCAGGTATGGTTCTGATTCACGTGGTGCTCAAAACTTTTATCCGGCCTGCTAATTTTCATGTTACGACAACCAATTTTAAGATAGTGTATTGAGATGTTCTTTCTTGCAGGTGTGCTAAAACGTAAATCAACATGGTTGGCAAGTTTTAATTTCTAACCAGAGCAAAAATTGAGCTAACGACAAACTTGAAAGTATTAGCGGTCATGAACCACTTATAACGTCACTCAGAAAAGCAATACACTGAAGTAAAACTCCACCACAGTAAACAAAATACGTGTTGATTCTGGCCAGAATAAATGAAAATGACGTACGGATCACTACAACTGAAACTGAGAGTACGATGGCAAGAGGGTCCGCCGGAAAGCTCGAACTACCGAATCTCCACATCCGGTCCCGCCACTCTACCACCCGGCGACCCACCCACAACCAGTGATATGCACCATGTCGATCTAAGCTGCTCCCATACCTATATTCCATTGGTCAAGCTATCGTACTGTAGGTCCCTTATATATATCCACATGAATCGATTACGTTGAATACTGGTCGAACATCTCTCATATTGCTACACGTAACATACTCTGAATTGGCACTATGAACTCTTGTTTGAATTATCCTCTTTTTGTTTATTTTGTCCCGCCTCAGTGAATTGCTTACGTTACCGTGTTATTGAATGATACCTACTGACGGTTAAATTTCGTGCCCAGAGTTCACTTGGTTGTAAGTTGTATAATTCGCTAACGATTACGTAGTATGTACAGAACCAGCATTATCTGAGTAAATAATCTTTGTTCTGTCCCGAATCAAGAGGTTTACAGCAGTTCCGATAGACTGCGTATAGCCGTGAATCTTAACTGAATGTGCAATAGGCTTCCGTCTTTTTTTTTATGTTTGGACTCATCTTTCTTTACACGTAGTTAAATAGGGATGTTCGTACTCCACTACTGGAATTTAGTCATTCTTGAATAAGCTAAACTTTGAACTACTCCATATAAATAAAACTGTCGTTTCCGGTAGAGTTTTTTGGATGAAACTGATAGGCTCTCCGTTGGGTCCCAGTTAGGGTTTTGTGCAAACCATATAAGTATATAAACCCACCGTTTAGAGGATTAGGGTACACGTATTGTGGCACGGGTTTGTCAGAAGGCAAACTGTCGTCATGCACCCGAGCAGCGAAGTCAGAAGGTCTGCTTCAAAGTTGTCGATACAAGAAGCTGAAATACGCATTCCAACAAGTATTGTTGGCATCTATGTTGTTTTAGCATGGAGTGATCAAAAAACCATCAGCGAACAGTCATTGTAGCGTGGGAAACAGAACTGATTCTGCAGGCAGACAAGCTGAGCAAATAAGTTCGCCAGCCGTACCGGTTGTTTAAACTGAACTCCCCTTCATCACTAAAGGGAACACTGTTGAAATGACCACCTCAAGCAGTGCGATATAGCACTCGCTTTGATCGATGCTGCATATACCTGCTTCATCCATTAAGGTCTTGTACACCAAATTCGTGTTTGGTGAGGTACATTTTTGTGAAGCTGTTGCGATCGCCTTAGAGGCAACGCCAGTTTCACAACCAGTCTCAGTTGGGGAGTACTTAAAAAGCCTCACTTCTTGCCCGTTTACTTACTGTCTTCCGACCCCCCGCCCTGATTGTTCAATACGGAGTGGGAATCACAAAGAACCCCCTGACAGCCGTTAGACATTCTTAGAGATCTCTATACACTCTCATGCTCACTGATTCTCACGTCGTTACGAGTCAATTTTCTGTCTTTCTTTTGACGTGATCGCTATATTCCGCATCGATTTCTTGCATTCACAATGAGGAACTGCTAGTCACTTACCTTCGGTGTGCATCAATTAATGGACCCTACTCATCCATCCTCTAGTGCAACAAATAAGTTGATCACCTAAGGCACGTTGCTCACCAGGCAGCTGGACGAAATAGCAAAATCTTAACGGTTTGTTAAACAGCTTGGATGTCAGTAGCGCTACAGCTAGTTTTCATCCGCATTCGCGTTTCGTATTTGTGGTTGGTTCAGTTTTGCTTTACTGATAAAAACAACAAAACCTGGCTTCCTGCTTTCGCAATCTTGTGTCAGAACTGAACCGCGTAAGCTTAAAATTGGCCCACAATGTTCCGAAGGTGATTGGTCCTCCATCAATTTCGTACACCGTTTCTGGTCAGTTACAGGTTAGCTGGAGGCGGAATTTCCTGTTGAAATTGATACCAATAGTACTTAACTCGGGTGAGAAGATTTACTCAATCCTGCCTCCAAACTTGGTGAGTAGATCGCGGTTTTATCAGCTGGGTGACCTAAAACCGGTTGCAAGTATTCGCATTTTTAAGATTGAGTTACTCTGAGTAACCAGCATTTCTCACCAGTTATAGCTGTGCTTTGTAGCTTCCGATGTAGAAGCGTTTTATCTGTTGCTCACTCATTAATCTGTATGCCGCTTTGGCTTTTGTTTTTGTTACACAAATGGAGCGGATGCATCCACACTTAGGCAACAGTGCAAAATTAAGTGGCGCGGCTTTTAGCTACAATGAGATAATTAATGGTAAATATTACCTTTTGCCTAACAACCGATCGTTCCATCGTAATTGCGCTGGTTTTGCGACATAAAGCCTACCTACTTTTGCCTTCTGACTGTAAACATGGGTGGACGCTGTCGTGGGGTATGGAGCATATACACAGACAAAGAAAAAAGTAAGTCTACTTGATGCATCATTCAAAATCACAAAATCAACACGTGCGTAGATGATTAATTAAATGTTTACATACATCCTACCCATATACATATATATGTAGGACAATCGTTCATCGTTTGGATGGGGTTAGCAAACTGGATTCTCTAAGTGGTGTGTGAAACGGAGCTTAACCAGGCCAGTTCATTAAAATGGAACAAAAACAATTGCAAAGAAGCTCTGACTAGAAGAACGTTAAGTGCATAATTTAGGAGGGTTTGTAACTGTCATATAATCTGAACGGCACCACTTGCGGTTGCCTACACACGTTCGGTCCGATTCCAGTTTAGCCGATCCTATTTTTCGCCGATCTTGATGCTTACCAATGGTCCACGCGTTTCTGCCTATGTGCAAAATACTCACGTCCTCTGTCAAAGCTGATGACCATAATAAATGTTACACTAGTTGACCGGTGACTAGCAAGCAAATGTATCGATCCGACTTGTTGTCATGTTCACTTGTCATGTCTTTCGTAGTCCGCAAGAACTTTCTTTCTCGGGGGTCGTCTTTGCTGAAAGTAACCTATCATCATGTACTAGCTGATGCAGTATGTAAAGAGACGGAGCACCACGGTAAATCACCCTGAAATTATGAGCGATTTCGATCCATCTCGTTTGTTAGATTAGCACCACAGTTCATGACAAAAAGTGTGTGCACCAACATGTAGAAACAGTAAGAAACCCAATACGGTTTACGGTATTCACATATCTGGATGAACTGACTCCAAACACTTAAGTCCAGTTCACACTTGGACACTAAACATAAACACAAACTAGATTAAGGGCAAAGGACAACAGGCACATATGCATGAATAATATATTTCGTAATTTTAAATTGCTCCTTAAAAAATTTCCTGTGTTCACAACTTTTGTAGTCATCACCTTGAATGGCGTTTGATAGTGATTGGTCCCAGTTACCATCAACCAACTTGTGGATAATTGCTTTGAAGTCGTTGAGTCTGGTGAGACATACGCACAAACAACAGTCGAACGTATAATGAGCAGTTTGTGGGATAATCTAGACAATTTCCCACAAAGCCACGGCCTAAAAGGCATCGGGATAACAGGAGCATATGTGAACAGCTGTCCACTGTTGTTTTGGTACTTTATTAGGTCGTGGCTCAATGCTCCTGACAGGCGTCGTGCTGATAAAACCCAACAAGTTTGATACAACTGCCCACCACTTCATTAATGATCACTGAGATCGTCTGATAACAGAAGTTTATCTAAGCTCCGTTTGTGACCATCATGAATGTTAGCTGGGTTACAGATAGTTTACAACCTGATGACCGATTTCCTCCTATAGGAAAAGGAGGTTCTTCTTATCTAAATGTTAAGCGCTTCCTCTCTAATCACCCTGAGAAATTTTGATTGGTTGCACGTTTAGACGGTTGTTGTGCATTTTTCTCCGTTTACACAATTGTCATAAGTATCTGCCTATGAACAGTGTTTCCGAAATACAACTGATAATAACTGCCATATACATTTTTAAAGCCACAGTGAAATACCACTGTAGACATCGCGCATATTAACCAGGATGATCTCAAAGATCGAGGCAGTTATGAAAACTAACGAACAAGATCAATCGGTCAAAGTTTGTTCGTTGAAACGGTGACGGAGGTTACGCAATCGTCATTTCCATGGGTATCGTATGTACATACCTTACGCATATATATATATATATATATATGTATATATACGCATATTTATAGCATAAACTCGCGGGAAGAACTTGAATAATAAGAAACTCAAGAAAAAAGTAAATTACTTTGAAACTTTTCCGTAATCGTCGACAACATAAACGTTCTTTATTTACACCAGACAAGCCATTTGTCAGCTATTCGGATTGATTTATTCGTTGTTAGACTCATGTGTGGTTTAAAACCCTCAGATCTGCAAACTCGTTTGCTCGTTTGTCCACTTTGATATCTCATCATCTGACAGTTGAAAATAGTCATCCGACCCGTCTAATTAATCACATGTCCCATTAAACAGAGATGAGTCCGTTTCTTATGTGAGCAGATGCAATAAAATGTTCGTTGAGTTCTGGCCGATCACATGGATGACATGCGTCATTCATTCAACATTTAAATGCAGCCTACAACCAAGCAATCAACACATCTGTTAGATGTTCGCTTAAATAAATGATATAGTTCTAAAACGCTAAATGTGCTGATCACCTTAGCTAAAGCCAGTTGAAAAATGTTTTGTTTTCAAAGATTTATCGGTTGTGATCGATGGGAAAGCAACGGCCGAAGAGATAATTCTTTTCAGTCTAATTCTCATTAGGTAGCTTAATCCATGTCTTCAGGCCTTCTTGGTTAAGGAAAGCTTCAAGTTATACATCTGGGTACTTGCAGTGTTTTATGAGTTGGCAATGGTGACTGAACCAGATGCTGGTCAGCAATTGAAGGCACGATACAAGTTTTATCAGTGCACAATCGGTAGGTCGGAGATTAAGATAGTTAGTTCAAGTACCAATATACCAACAGTCAATAATGACACTTTACTACGATACAACCATGTAATAGTGGAGGCCCACCAACCAAAAGTGAGTGAGTGGAGTCAAAGACAGTCACTAGTACTAACAAGAAGGAAACAAAGCAATGGCGGGAACCTAACCAAAAATATCCTTGACAGTATGCTCTCAAACAGTCAGCGTCGGATGTCTTCACCTCTAAGGTAACGTGGTCATAGATAAACAGGTGTGTCATTTCAGCTCGAGATGTAAACCACAATTCAAGGTCCCTGCTGTTTTCCATGCTTAGCATCTCTGGCTGTTCTTGCTCTAGGGACGACTCGACCAGAAAACGTCAAGATTCACGTAGTTCAGTTGAATTACCGTCCACCTCCTTTTCCTTGTCTACCCAGAGGTAATCTGTGTCACCGCGTTCCCTTACGTCCACTTCGCCTTTGCAAAGTATGTATGCAAAACAATTTGTGCTCAGCATCTTACACAGCTGCACTAGTTACGAAACAGTGATAAGCACGCAGTGAGTTGAAGGGCCAAATTTCCCTAAGAAACAGGCAAGTGACAGAAAGACGAACTGAACTCGATAAAATCATCACGCGTCTATCTCTAGTTGAATTCTGTTTAGTTCAGTTGTTCTGAAATGTCTTTTTGTTTCTTCATTATCTGCCCAACTACTGTAACCTATTGAGTCTGAAGTGTTCCTGCGTCAAAATGTGTAATGCAGTAATTGCAGAACATTGCTCGACACATGAAAAGTATGAATCAAGAGAACGCTACTGTAGAACCTGTTATCTCTTTACTTTCTTGTTACACACTGTTTTTTATAACTATTACGTTCACTGTACATATAGACTAATTGTCCATCGCACGCCTTGTCTCTTGTTTTCACGTGGTCGTTGTTACAAACAGCTAAATGTGGCTACATTTTTTTCAGTACAGTGGAGGAACCGAATACACTGGGATTTCTCTATTGTTCAAGAGGAATTTTCTCCCAACACACAGCGGACTTAGTGCGGTGGAATCTGTCGTGAACAGTTACTTTGAGTAATGGCAAATCGTCTTGTAACATTGTTGGTTCATTGCTTGGTTGAACTACACTATCAACAATCCAATCAGGACAAAATCTAATCAGTTATAGTCCCGGTAGTGGCGAGGATATGTACTACTGACGAGCTCTAATGAGAGCGAAACTCGAGTCTAGTGCTTCTTTTCGAAAGGGGCCGACTGGAAAGTCTATGGGAATGCGACAGCTGCGATCACTTGTGGGTGATGCTCAACTTGAAGTTAACCAAACCCCCAACTACTCATCAGTGATCGTAAACTTTGCGGGGTAAATAAATTTTGCAAGAAAGGAAAGCCAAAAATGACAGTGAACACCACAATTTCAACTGGTCCCGTTTCACTCACTACACTTTGTTGCACTGATACAATCCTCCGCCCACACGAATACAACCAGTTTGCAGCCTGGTATATTATACCCATGCCACGTTCACTACAAAGTCCATCTTCCTGGCGCACACTTCGTGTCTACTTCGAACTTGCGGTCTGTCACATGTAACCAGTGTTTTTGATGGGCCGACGTGTGAAAGTTTTCATTTTTTTGGTTACCACGCCATCATCACCCCCCAACTTCCACGTGCTCTACGTTTCCATTCTCCGGTAGAATGCGACAACATTGCGTGCCTCATCAACCGCAGATCTTCAGGTCGAATATTATGTGTGCTTCTACTGCCCCCGTACGCTTGCTAACCTGGCTTGCACAATGACGAAAAGGACCAGTTTAACTTCTGTTTCGTTAAGTTGATTGTGTTACACTCTCGGTCAGGTGTGCTTTTAGTTACTTTCAGTACAGTGAATGATGTTTTAGCCGCCATTGTTTGGTTTTAACGCAACTAGCTGCATCGATTCATCACATCTGTTCGTGTGTGACTGTAACCCGTTAGCCAAGCAAATTGTGCACGTTATGCATGAAAGCCATATAATAACTGTTATAATACACAAACGGTATCCAGGGTGAACATCAAACCATACTGGTTGAAAGGATCACTTTACATTAAATTTTGTAGTTACAGTGCTAACCAGGAGTTATCGGTTACAGCTTTTTATGAGGTATGTTTATTCAAAGATAAATGAAGCAAACAATAGCAGGTTTTCCACCAAATTCACCTATTAATTTCCTTCGTGGTTATTGGGTACATTTCACTTTTGTCAAAAGAATGGATTTTCTTCATAACTGAAAGCAAATCAGCCTAAATCATAATGTCAGTTGTTTGGAGTGTTATGGTGTAAAATCTTGATATAGCTGTTGTGACGACCTTCTGTTTGGAAAAATTGAGATTGATGAATAACTTGATTTAATTAATACCGATCGATAGACAATGTTTCAAGTTCTTCAAATTATGTGGATGTGTTCCCTCTGCAACCACTCCTTTCGCATAAGGACTGTTCTCTTACAATTGTCACTAGCATAAAATGAGAGAAAATTATATAAAAGAACATATTGTTCTTAACGGGCATGCTTACGACTTTCACAAAGCTCGAACAAAAGCAGTGGTCCCCCCAAAGCTTCCACACTTTAGAGTGACCGATTTAATGATCCTTTAGGTGTGCATCTAAGGAGATGCATTGTACAGTCCGTCTGATTCGAACTGAATATTCATCACGAAATTTTCTGTCATACCACTTTAGACCTGGCCCCAAGTGTGTACGCCACTAATATTAATACAAATACTGTTTTTATGTTCATATACATTCTACCCTTAATTACCACAAATGACGTCTGCGCTAGAGCTACCTCAGCCTTTATTCACAAATGGTTTGTTTATTCAATAAGTCACATTTATTTTATCTTCTATCACGAAATTAAGCCTATTTCGGACACGATTAAAGTGTACATATTTCACTGGAAAATGCATTCAAGCTAGCAGTTTCCCATGTTTCTAGCTTGTCGTGCCCTTAACATTCTAAGCACTCTGTGCGATACGTCAACATTGACAGCAGACTAGTGATAGTTATACACATCCTGTGTAACCTTAGGTGGGTTTGTGTCAAAGGAGCAATAAAATGATTGAATTTGGCTAAACCAGTTACATTTCGATAGATAAAGTACCATTCTCTTACCCAATCATTCTGATTTTTTAATATTACCACTCCATTTTCTCATGCTGACCACTCGGGGAAGATGCTCCATGCTTTCAGAAATACAACATAAAGCAATTCGATATTAATGTCAGAAGGTATATAGGCAGCAGTTCAATCACGGTGCGTTGTTGGTTTCATGGTTTGTCTGATCCATTAGGAAAAGTAAGTCACTTGTTGACGAAATTTCATTTGTCAACCTGGGGCCTCAGATTATTACTATTCTGTGATCGCTTTGAATACAGCAACACGAATTTGTCATCTTTGCGACACTATTGACTGACGTAGTTTGAATATGATTTACGAATGTGTTACATTAAGAGGACTGCATTGTCTTGCTCAGTTCGGATCACGTTTGAACAAAATGATTGAGGTTTGGCGTATAATGAAACCTGTAGTTAATTCATCGTATACGAGGAGTTGTGTAGATCGGTACAGTGTGAACAGCACCTACAACCGATAACATACTTTACTTAGAGCTCTTTGGTAAGAAAAATACTGCACCCCATTCCCACTTGTACAAACCCATAAGAAATGTAGAGTATTCTCCCAAAAACCGTGAAGCCTAATCCTGAAGGGGACACTCAAACTGCCCCATCGTTTACTGCCCATTAGAACTGATCAAATTATAATACTAGGATAAAGTTGGACCGTGCTGTTTCAGTAACTCAGTGAACTGTTTGTTCAAATAAGATCCGTGAGAAGAAATACGTCAAACGTGTGCCACTGGTATGAAATTTCAACCTTCATATATCACACACTTCCAACTAGGTTTGTGTTCACATAAGTCCATTTACAGGTCAGTGCTCTTTCGAATTAGCTACCAATGTGCACACTATCTGTGTGGTCAACGCGTTTTTCACCGGGGGTAGTTCAACGCCTCGCTTTATGAAACTACCGCCAGCTGCTGACGGACGTCGACCCATATCGGTTACACCTGTGCGCAGTTCTCGCGATTCAACCTTCTAATACCTGTGCAAGCGAAAAGCATCGAATGACGATGGTGAAATGGTGGAACTGAATTTGAGACTTCTCATCGGCTAGCGCATACGTATATGTGTGGAAATAATTTTTTTGTCTCTGTTCGTTCAACTTATGTTGATCTATAGGCTTTGACAATCCGCGACGCGTGTAGCCAGCAATTCACGTCCAGAAAGTTACCTGTGCTCGTGCGAGGACTGTGACACACATTGTGCGCTGTCTTGTGTGACGGCCGATTGGAGCATCGATGAATTATTGGTGGTGCACACACATGTGCGCGCACTTGAGTGTCTGAATCTGTGTGTGCTTTTGTGTGGTATTTGACACACATACAGTTCCACCTGCAGTATGAAGAAGTCGGCCAAACAACTGGATACTCGAATGAACGTCCAACCAGGTGGGTCAACAAAACTGGTGTGAACACCTTATCAACTCGCAGTACTTCGGAACAGACAATTGAGTGTCGACAATGGTTTGATTTTCTCTCGTGAACCGGAATGAAAGTCGATACATTGACTAGGAGATGTTTTATGAATGCGTTTTAGGCTTCCAGATGAACTGTTTTGGAGTAAGAGTTAGGTTCAGGTTCTTGTATTTTCCTATTTGCCGATTGCTGGACGGATTTTTGAGAATAAGCGGTGCTAGAAAGTATGCGAAACAAAATAGTGAATACTGGAGGATTACAAGTAGTCAATGATGCACATGGATACAACAGACATTGTTTATTCATGAACTGTTTTTATAAACAGATGAGATATATGGCAGGCTGGAAGACGTTGCCAGAATGCACCAACATTAGTTGAAGTAACAAAGATGTGTTAGCTAAAAGTTCTTTTGAATGCAGGCGTTTTTAAAGACCAGGATCAAAGCAAACATGTATCCGCATTAATAATATCAGCAAGAGGACGATTAGTGCAGTTGATATAAAATGGATGTTAACAGACACATCGAGAGAAAACTACGTTATAGAAAAGGTGCATTTTAACTTCAAAAAACGTATCAGGGTCGAATAATTAATTTTAATTGCGAGGGACCATAATCACAAACCAATGAAAACATGCCAGTGTGCTTCAAACTGTATTTAGGCAGTTGGTGGTAAGTATACAGATGTAGTTGTGAGGGAGATCAATACACTGAAACTTGAGTAATAGAAGGAAATACAACTATGAATAACAGGCAGTTCTACGCAGATGCCTACGAGCTATTAGTGACAAGCGGACAATCCAAAAGGCTGGAGCTTAAGATCATGGGATAATTCAACCGCCTCAAAAATTTCCATCGTCAAGTGGATACCAACAACTCTTTTAGGGAGTGTTGCCGGTTGCACGACGCAGGAATAGAAATTCAAGATATTAGATCCATACTAGGCGCGTTTATTCCAAACGGTCAATAAGTTTGAAGACAAAGCAGGTAGGTTATACTCCAAAGAAGGTGTAACCGGAGTCACGCTATCAAAGTTAAATGACAGGCGACTGGTTATCCGCGCACAGCAGTTGCATTGGAGCAGTAAGACAAAATTATTATGATGAGATCTGGGGCAAAGGTAAAGAATAGGGTAGATGCCTTATATATTGGCGTACAATGTAATGAATAGAGTCAGGCTAGATTTCTATATGCTAGAACTGAAACGTTGTCATAAGTTGTGTTTATGTTTGACGGAATGAAGAAAAACTTGAATATATTTTGTAGTATGTATGTCATTGAGTAACCAGAGGTGCAGTTTTCTTATCTTATGTGCTGTTAATCCTCGATACAGCTAACAGAAAAGAAGATATACAGATTGTCCCGTACTGATGAGTCTGTAGCAAAATACCCGTACGCTTTAGTTTAGTTTTGTCCCCCCCCCAGTTGAGTTAAATGTATAAGTTTCGGCCGCCCGGTTAAAGTCTTCGTGGTCGCTCAAATTGTTGGTTAGAACCATCATCCGATATGATCAGTTACCGCGACCGATTGCAAGCCTGCACTTATGACATTTCTGGTTCTTCCAGTCAGTCTTGTTTTATCCATTTTTATGTTCTTTATTAAAGTTATATCTTTCTAGGTTATTCTACGTCCGTACGGCAGTGCGTGGCGATTCGAACCACTGTATCTGCTAATCTGGTTCACGACCATAGTTAATGACTGGATGAAGACTGAATGAAGACATTCAATGAAATTGCTGGCTCCATTCATTTCAGCAACAAACACTGAAATACACTTAGGCAACAATCAATCAGACATGCGCAGTTAAGAACCTGTGAGAGTGAGGAAGGATGACGGTTGGGAAACTTGTAGTACAGGTTGTCTCTCATGTATGTACCCGTCCATTAATGTATTAAAACCCTCAACCGATCCAGCCGTAACCATAAATTTGGGCAATGCGTTCCCATGTGAACCAATCCCAACTTTGAAGCAGTTCTGTCTACAAAATCAGCCGTTCAACTGCACAGTTTCAGCGAGTGACTTCCTAAACGTACATCCTTATTTGGTGGGAGGATATATGTCAATGGAATACCCAGGATGTAGTGTATTTTAGAAGTACAGTGCCTGTAATTCATCGAAAATTGACTGAATTCCGACACTGTTTTTGGGTAGGTGACTTCCTGGTCTCTATAATTCCTCTCGTGACCCGTGTCTGAACAATTTCACTATGTGCCAAATCTTTTCTATGATTGGGACGACGGGCCTTTATGGCTGTTCTTAGGTGTGGGCGGAATATGGAGGCGGACATATTAGGAAACACTTCAAGGTGGACTATTCCGCGCATTCTTGCTAGAAGGTTCAGGATTAATTGTGCTTTTTCAGCCGTGATAGCACAACTTATAGACAGACTCAAATTGTCTATCACCATGGTCTTTAGGTCTTGTTCGCATTCTGATTTGAGTAGCTTTGTGTCCCCAACGCAGTTTTGATAGAGAACTTACATAACCTTACGCTTTTAACATTAAACGGGAAGTTATTCTCTATGGACCACCGGGTTAGCAAGTTCAAACCGCTCCATAAGACTTCTACCTTTTACAAACATTCTAGAACTCACCAGAGCTTTATTTCTTAGGTTTAGAGCAACATTGGTGATTTGACTAAACTGGATAGCAGTTAGTAGTTTAATAGATTTATGATTTTAGATGAGACCCAATTGTGAAAAGTCAGGGCTTCAGCTGAATTCGAACCAGCGACAGAAACACCATGCATCAGCACAGCAAACGCTCTACCAGCTGATCCACGAAGTCAAGCCAAGCCACGCCACACATAAATCCGCCAAACGGCTCATTATTAATACAATTTCTACGCTCAACAGTGGTGTTGGTGGTTTCCAGCGTGAACTGTTGGAGAAATCCTGCCGGAGTAGTCGATCCCCTGGATCATTTGGTGGATTCTATATGGGACAATGGGACGGATGCATAACCGAGTCCAAATGTGAAATTTCCGAGCTCCTGGTGTGGCTTCGGAGCATGGTTGTTAACGGCATCAAAGATTTCCTCAACACTGAATTGTCAGTGATAATCTAAGTTGAGTGTGATGAAAGAGTCAGGTCACTCAACCTTGTTAAGCTATGTCTTAAGCCCTACGAAGTTTGACTAGCGACCGACAGTTAGACATTTACTTTGGCAAATATATTGTTCACTTTCATATAGATGGCTGAGCTCAGTTATCCCATGCTCGCTGCGATCAAGTGGAGCTGTGATATTTGGATTGCTTACCATGCCAACCTCGTTGATAAGAGTGTATTCAAGATAAGACGGCGCTCGGTCCACGCGCATCCTCGTATAGTCCTGGACACGCTGGAGTAATCCAGCTTCCGTTACTGCCTCGAAGAACTCTCTGGCGAACAAAGACGTTGCAGTATTGACTAAATGGTTCTTGAAGTCTAGCTGTGAGTAATTAAAATTGTCGGTCCTTAATTTTTAAGCATGGCCTGAAAATGTAAAATATTGTGTAAATGGATGTCGACATCCTTGTGTCCCGAAGGCGATCTGTGAATCAAACCAATCGAACGGGTGAAGTTTTTAGTGACTTTGACCACTTGCCAGACTTATTCCAGAAGGTTTAGTAGCACCCTGTCACGAACATTTGAGGTTTTTAGGTGGAATCCCAAATAAGCAGCTACACCACCCCTTCACCGATTTCCCAACCACTGCTAAACACTGTCATACGGATGATGGACAATTATCCATCCCAAACTTTCCTTTTACACCAGATCTCCGTTATGCCTACTATAAATGGGTTTCGTCGAGAACGGAGGTCACGAAATTCATCCAGTTTATAAAAGAATGACGCCGCGTTGGTGTAACAACAACACCAAGTAGCAGATTCATTGCCTACGATACGCATAGCAGATAAACCTACTTGTGAATATTTCTCCAGTGAGAAGGGCTGGGCTGGTATATTGTAGTTTACATTGGGGTCGCCATCCCTATTGGAATGGCGGCGAATTGAGGTTGTTGTGAACTGTCGAAGTGGATTTGGCATCTGCATGATGGTCCCCTGGTACGATATTAGGAAAGATTGCAAACAGTTTTTCGACAGTGTACAGTTGTCTCCATTCTGGTCTGATACTTCGTGGTCTGTCAGAATAGTGTCTGATCTCATTATGCAACTGTGAGCGAGCTGCGAGTCAAGCCATATGCACTTGCTTTGCCAGTTCTTCCGTTAAGAAGGTTATTCACAAAAATCAAAGCGCACTTATCGAAGCTAAGTATGCAGACCGAAGCGGACGATTTACGCCGATGACTGTTAGGCCAAACGGTCCAATGATTAATGCTAGGAGTCTCCACCGGTCTAGATCGCGCACTGCTTGAATAACGGTCTCATTGCTTCCCGCAACAGGCACAATGTATATAGTAATATTCCTGCGCATACGTTCAACTCCTTGAGCCTCAGATAGCGACAGCAGTCGTCTGTTTGTCTCGGTCAGGGTGTATCCCAACTGAGTTCTCACCCCTGTTGTGGCTGGCCTGTTGCAAAACCATAAGGTTCTCTAAGTCAGCTACGGCATGAAGAGCATCCCGTAGTGAACACGGTGTGAGAGCATACTTAGGGTCGGTGCTCTTTTCCAATCTCTGAATTCACTCTGGAGGGATATAAGGAAAGCCTAAATGTTAGGAAAATTTTCAAACTTCCCTTCCGGTCAAGCTTCTCCCATCCAACTAGCACTGTTGAACCACTTTCAGGCAGGTGGACAAGTTTGGTGGCATCATTCTGAGTGTGCTAACTCCCCTGTCTACGTTGTTTGCCTTGCAGCGTCCGTCAACGTGAATGGGCTGGATTTTTCCTAGCTTCTTTCCGTTCACTTTGACTAGGTGGGTCAGCTATAATTGCATGGGTGTCGTAGGTTCTGAAAAGTTTGTTTGTGAACGTCAGCTTGACTGACCAGGGTTAACAGAGAGTGGGATATTATTCTTGGCAGCAACATAAACCGTGGAATCAGCAAGCTTACTAGATAGTATCACAGTAGCTTGGGGCTATGGCTTTTGTTAGTACCGTAGATCAGGTCAGCCGGCTGTTGTAGCGATAGTTGTTCACTCGCTTCGATCGGCCTTGGAACTCATTTTTGACTAGCAGCTGGGTTCATAAATTCACTAGAACAATGCGGAATAAGTGGCGCATCTTCAGTAAGGCGACAGGTGTGGCACTTACTAAGTAACAAGCTCTGCAGTACATTCTGACCATCTTCTGAAGTCACAGCAATTATATAGGTTGGTCACACATCTTAGGTTTTCAGTAGGGTTCGTTTTTAAAATCTTGTAGGCCAAAGACGGAACCAGTCCACGAATTGAAAGAGTTCCAGGCTTATACAAAGGATAGGGTAGACTCCTACCTATTTTTGGAGGGCTACTTGTCTCAAAACAAACAACTTGAAGGCACGATAGACTGAGCGGTCGTTGTGTTGTGATAACCGGTCCACCACAGGTAAGGCACAAACACTTAACGGTCAGGAACTCAAGAATACTCACACTTCCGATAATCAATTGCGCGGATATAATCAAACAGTAAGAGAAATTGTAGGCTTCTTGATCTGGTCGATAAGGCCTTGTTAGTCGGTAAGCAATCAGCTTAAGAATAACTGAATTGTCATTGTCACAGACTCACCTAAACGATGGCTACCACGGATCGTGTCGACGAGACAATTAACTGCGGACTTGTAGTGACGAACAATTGAGTAGTTTTTCTAGTGAACCTGACTGTAACCATATATCGCGTTCATTTGCTCCGTTCAAATATTCTCACTTGAGCTCGCAACAGGGAACCTAGATAAAAATTGCATATCAGTGTTCGCACACGTACCAAATGAAAGTTTTGCTCATTGGCATTCCTTATTATCTTCATCTTAATGTTTTCTAATCCTGGTCGTTCTGGATGATTGTTTGAGGAGTGCATTATTACACCAAACACCATCAACTGACATTTTTCAACTCTTGTTTTTACTCATAGATATCAGTCGTTGTTACTCGCCCAACAACTGTTAAAGAGAACACGATTTTACTGACATTCCCAATCCCTTCTTAAATATACGACTTATTGCCATCATTTTTCCTGTCATAATACTTCTGAGGCTGTTGCGACTACAGTCAGAAGAAACTGATGGGCTTTCGTATGTGTACCTGTCCTGTACGATTGACTAGTTCCGGGTATTACTAAGCGTCGAGGTGCGATTAATCGAGAATTTACGGGTCAGTGAGAGTTAAGAATAAGAAGATCACAAAAATCCGTTGTATGCAGAAGATTGAGTCACGTAAGAACCAAACTATGGATGGCACAATGACTGATACAGACTGAGGGCATCCTCTGATAGGTGGCTTGTCCTCTTTATGCATCATGGGGTCACGAGTTAGTTGCAAGACTGTCAGATAAAGACATTTCTATTCGACTTCACAAAAGCAAAATTCAAGAACCCACCACTGGCGCATTTTAGCCAATCAAGAGAAACTCCAAGTGCAGACATGTGTCATTTGTTCGCTGACTGGAACCGCGTGTCCGTGCGATTGCCTCGTTGTCCCCCAATGTACGAAGTTGCAGCCTCAGTCGAAAAGGGCCGTCCACGTGACCGAACGTAGTGGTAAGTGCATGTAACTAATGCAAGAACGCACACGTGCTGTGCACACCGAGACGCACGTAGGTTCATATGACAGTCACAAACTATGCTATTTGCATAATGGCCAACTGAGATTGCGTTTCACCACTGCATGAATGAATGTAGCAGAAATGGCTGCGCACATATTTTACAGACCTGCCCAGTTCAGATAACAATAGTGGCATCATGGAACAGGATTATTACTACACGCACGCAATTATTACGAACCAACAATGCACGCTGAACTTACACCACTTGTTGTTCAGTCTGAGCTGCGTATCATGGGTATGTTCAGAGAGATGCATTCTCATTCCGTGAGCAGTGTTCCGGTTGTTTGAGCATTACTCTGAGTCTGTACGAGTCTTTCTATGCAGATCATCGAGTAATGCGCCTTCATGGGTTCAACAAACTGTTTATCGGTGAGTAACATCCGTGTTCCGTGAGGTTCATTTTACTATAGAGGCAGTCATTTTAGGAGTCTGTGGGATTTTGCTACTCGGTATAAACAGTGTCGGATGTGCTGGAATAGTGAAGCGTTCCAAAAATCTGTTAAATTTGGTAAGTGATAAATTTTGCCTATTGATTTCGGGACTGCTTTCGCCAAACAGCTGCAGCACAGGTTGATAAGAGGCATTCTTCCTATAGAAAGCTTAAATGACCACCTTTCAACTATAGGTTACTGTCTCTACATGTCGCTGCTAGATGACATAAGATATGTGCTTTGCGTCATTATCTGCATTTGTGTGATAGATCACAGATTGTTTTTCACACTAGTAGGTTCTGCCACCTACATTCTCCTGCTTTAGGTCATAGGGCTATGCAATAGCACCATCATAAATATGTAGTATTACGATCGATAGGACGGACTGATTTTATTGTCATCATTTCCCGGGCACATTATGTCGATTTAGAACGAGGACTAGCAGGTTACTGGCATATTTCGAACGAACGACTGAGGACAGCAGAATTTCACAATCCTGCAGTTTCCGAACCATTGTCATGGAGGTGAATATTGCACTTTGTGACAACGAAAACATGAAACGTAAAGGAGGAAGCGCACGAAGAATAACTAAAGAAATGAGGGATTGACGCTTACAGGGGTTGGTGAAAGCGAAATAGTTCGCAACAGCGCCGGCGTTTCCAAGAACAGACTTTTTCTGGAAGACCGTATCGTGTGTCATTACTAGCAGAAGAGAGGAAGACAATAGCAATTGTCGTGGACCATGCGATTGTCCACCGTCATAGTGCGTCAGAGTGAGTTTAACCAATGAGGCCCGACCCGAACCTCATACACGAGATGCTCACAGATAAATGTGGAGAAGTAATCGCAAGCACTTCAGACCACCTTCAAATTGGTGCTTTCACCAACCTCAGCAGTTGGATCATGCGAAGATACATATCTTCTGAAGAGCAAATGACTAGAATCAATCGAAGGTTAAAATTGACCCTGACCACCTGAATCACCAGATATCAATCCGATTGAATGCGTGTTTGGGATCGGTTAACGAAGTCTGAAGCAATGCGAATTCATCCCAGTTCAAATATGTAGTCATCGATCCATGAAATAAAGTGCTTCACTCTTGCATCTAGGGTGTAGCAAAAAGATGGATACGGTTACTACTACCGAAAGAACGAAGACTAAGTATTGAATAAAGAATGCTGGAAGCTGCTGTTTTCAGTGTAACAGGTTACGACAAAGAAATTTTTGTTTCTTAACTTGTACACATAAATTAAGGGAGTGACAGTATTTTAACCGGTGGAATATGTGATTAGAAGGAGAATTATATTTAGTCTCCAACTAAGTAAAATAAACTTTGAACGCCTCATTCGTGAAGTTGAAACAGGACTCTTGCAAACTACTTTCTAGTAGATGTAACCTTTTGACCTGTCAGGAATTCAAGCCAACTTCGGAATATCGTTAATTATTTCATAGCCTATTTATCTGTTCGATTTGCGAATATCAGCAGCGTGGTTTCTCATCTGGATCGTTAAGTCCAGTATGAGTTGTATCTGAGTAACTATGTTTATAATCAGAGTTATGATGGAAGAACCGACCGGTACAACTACATAAAAATTTACGGATTGCAGAATGCCCAAATGCGCGCTACTGGATGGGTACCATTGGGTCACGCCCGGATCGTATGCACATCTGGTAACGATCGATTACAAATTTTTACTGAGGCATCTCGTACGAAATATGCATCCCACCTTCTGGGAGCAGAGTGAACTAGTTAACAGTGCCTCCTTTATGACAGAAAACTATGGTAGAACCAACACATGTATGAGTTTGTGATGCTCTGGTTCTCCGTATCTGCGATTCATTTGCTTCAGTCATTATTGAACGGTTTGATTTTCCTAAAGACACAATTAATCGCAATATGTGTCTGTCACTCCGCAGTAAAGTGCCGTCTGATACATTGTCAAAATCGTTTTTGTGAACTCCTCTCACCAATTACTATAGTTTGTCCGGAATCGGATATTCAGACATAAATCTGTTCAGAATGAGAGGCGCAGGTGACCATGAGAAAACTAAATTCGTTATTTCAATCTTTCCTTGGTTACCTCATCATACAACTTTTGAAGGAGACTGTAGTTCACTTCAGTTAACTAGTAATTAGTGAGCACAAGTTGGTTCGCCGAAATATACTCAGGCTACTAAAACCACTGATTAATCTGTTCACCTCGCTTATGTATACTTTGGGATACCTTCAGGTACGTTTACCTTCAAAGATCAACTTACATATTAGACCTTGGTGATCAAAGCAGACTATCAAATCCGCTGAAAAGTTTAACTGAAAAGATTTTGTGTACAAATTTTACGTAAAATAAATACCGAATAATTAGCCGGAGAAAAGAGACAAACTGACTTAAAAAATTTGCTGAAGGTCAATTTGTTTACCCAACTTTAGATATTATGACCAAACGTTTGACGTCAAAATATGGTTACATTCATACAACAGAATACCTGACCGCCTATGTATTCTGAAGCCACGCAATTCAAAGTTCGACTTGAGAATCGGAGACTAAAAAGAACATAAATAGTTTACTGGTTAAATCTGAATTTTACAACTAATTTCAACTGGGTTGTAAGCAATTGTCGATAATTGTTTTTAGTTGTTGGAAAGGTAATGAATATGGTTGCAACAGGACTTGGTTTCTAGTGATTTGATTTTTTCGGGAACAACGTCAGCCAAAGTAAACCGAAGCAACATATTTGTACAATCAAGTCCGCACCAAAATAGTAGTGTACGAGGTGTAGCATAATCACTTAGTCAATGGCATGTAGGTCAAATTCAGATGCTTCGTGTTCGTCCTGTTCAACTACTGATAACCATGTTGGCCTTCACCCTGTTACAATATTTATTTACCTGTCTGTAAAATAGAATCAGCAGGTAGACAGGACGATCACTAAGAACATATTTTCAGATAACTACTGATTTTGTTCGGTGGTCCACTTTTGCCAGTGTATTCTACTCCGTACTTACCCACCTGGGCTGAACTGCAAGCTGTTACCCGCGGCGTATGAGGCAGCAAAACAAAACAAGATTTTGCTGTGAATAAAGCTAAATTGTATCAGTAGTTCAATGGGGCTACTTGATGAGTTATTGTATAAACAGTATCATCAGGAAATAAAATTCAAGTTCATTTCAATGTCCACCGGTCTGTCAGGATGCAAAATCGTTGAGCATTCAGCCAGAAGTAACAGTACCACTTTTGTTCTTCTCAATTTTTCTGAGTTACGTGAATTTCACTGTTCACCCCACTCATACGTCGTATTACTTACTTGCAGTTTATAGTCTTCACGGTTCTCATCTTCGGTGTCTATCTTGGATGTGGACTATGGACTTCGAAATACTACATGAGAGTAAGCAACAAGGCTGTAATTCAAATGAATTTATTCCAAAAAGATAGAGGATGATTTGGACCAGTTGTTGACTAGTTTGGTCACACAATATAACGAGAGCAAACTGATGGTAGATGAAGACACAAAGTTTTTGAACTTTTTACATTTTAAAGTGAGTCTACATAACCTTACACTTTAAAGAACAAATCTGTGTCTGACCAATGTTTACTGGTATATGACAAAGAATAGTTTTATTCATGGTAGCGGATAATACAAACTAATTTTAAGCAACACTGAAATGACACAATACTGGAATTATTGAGCTGCATACAAGTACACATTTGAGTCAGTAGGCGGTCAGTAGTTACTATAAAAAACAAAGGGCTGATCAGTCGGAACAGTAGTCAAGAAAATGTTTACCAACCGTAGAACTTTATGGCTGAGACATAAAAGACGGTGTAAACCGCGTAAGGAGGAGAAATTGATAGGAAGCATTGAAGGTGGTAACATTAACTTGGAAGTGTTAGATGCTTGTAATAGTAAACATTTATCAAGTGATTGTTTACTAAGGTGGTGGACGAAACTTCTAGCTTGAACCCAATGCTTCTTCTTCTGAGGTTCGTGACAATTATACATTAGAATGAAACCTTCACTTGACGCTAGCGTTAACGAAGATGACGCAGTGGAAGTAATTTTGCTGTAAGCATCAACATTTTCTAGACACATTTATAACGACCCAGACAGCGATCAGTTTTATTGACACAAATTAGGAAATGACTGGAAGAATAGTTTTGTGGCAACCAAAAATGCGTATCTCCCTAACGTAGAAAGGTTTGTCATTGTTAGTATTCATTTTCTATTATGAGTGACTCTCTGAAAAAAGTGAACAAAACTTCGTCTCACGATTTTCGATTTTTTTTGCAGCTCCAGTGTTGTGGTAAAAATGGTGTGTGGGATTTTGATCGAAGAAGACCAATTCTGTCTTGTGGTTCAAATCCAAGCAATAGACCGGTAGGTTCTGCTCTTTTCTAGTCGTCTAACCTATCGGTCAACAGGGCTGTTTGCCAGTAGTAAGAGATGCCATGCAAGCGGGACTATTTCGTATTGCTGCGTTAGCTTACTCTGAAGTTATACTGCAGGTAATCTTTTAGCTTCGTTTCACAACATACTTAATCATTAATATATTCCTAACAGTTAGTAATGACAGTGACATTGTTATTGCCATGCGGTTTACTTTCAGCTATCCCGGGTCAATTAGATCACGTGAAAGTTGGGAATGACTGCAATGTATACTTAAACATTGTGTCATGGCGATTAGATTAGTCAACATAAATCAAACCTTGATTCTATCAATGTGAATTTTACTAGCTCCTTTTTCAAATCTCCAAAGGCTTTCAAATTACGCGGCTGGTTAAAAACAACCTAAATATACCCTATACTAACTTTTTTCCAGTTGTGTTTATCTTCTTACGCACAGAATTTCCTAGACCAGTTGAATTAAATGAAACTTTACGGTATTTATGGCGGAAAGACTTTGGGTCACTGCATGCACTGTGAGATGAAATTGCACGTTTCGATAAGATGAGGAAACGGTAACTGTATGATCGATTGAATGAGTTGTTCGAAGAGTCACTTATTTTTTTAGACTGATTGCCATATTCATTACGGTGTTCCTTTCATCTAAGATTTTGTAAAGAGATTTTGAAACCGCTCGCATGCATAAAATGACAACAGCTAAGGCTGCTCATTACTTCGACATCTGACACATTGATTCTAGGACTCTTTTAGGAATATTTAAAACAGCCTTTTCCAACTACCAATTACCACTCCATTCCACTTTTATCCTCAGTTGCTTGTGTAATTTGTTAACTCTGGAATGGTGCAATATTTTACCTGTCGTTAGCGTTCAAGTTTTGAAGTCAAGTCCATTGGTCTGAAGTAGCCTTATGAAATTGAGCATCGTATACTGGTGTGATACACAAAGCAGTACATTCAACAGTGATTCGGAGAGTAACAGGACAATCTGATACAAAATAGTGTAAAAATTATTTATTACGGCGTCAGTTTACGCTGGAACTAAATATTTATTTGATATTCAAATCTAATGTCCCTCATTATAAAATAATTATGTTGAATTTCAGGTTCGCTTAATGAGCTAATGGGTTTCTAGTCACTTGGAATTGACTTGGCGCGGAGTTCATTTATGATCATATAATCTGATTTTTGTTTCACTTCCAAATTTCTAGGCATCCATTGCCATTTTGACAATACTGAGCACTTACAGGACGTGAAAAACACGAGAATAAAAACCGAGAAGACGAATGTATTTTTTTACACTGTAGCAAATCAAAATGAATACATGAAAAATTATCTCAACCAAAATGTGAGCGTAATGATAACACTTGCAAACATTGTAACTGAAGCTGACTTAATATACCGATTTGGACGAAAATACGTAATTAGAAGAAATAAAGCTTTTGTGGTTCGTTTGGTTTTTACTTGCGCGCGCCCGCTCGTTTGAATTTCTCTATCAGAGCGCAGAAGTTCTGCAAGTGTAAAAATGATGAACGAAAGCGAACAGTATGCGTTGATACGATTCACTGATGTGAATATACGAAATATTCAAAAGTGTCATACTAATTTTGTATTTAATATTCTTTACTTCTTAGTCTGCACTACACGTTATACGGATTAAGTGAATTTAACAATATAGTTCAACTTGCGAACACCATAACTGATCTGCATAGTAAAGTCGATAACAAACGTCGGTGAATTTTAAAGGACTTATTTAGTAAGTGTATTTCTATGGGCATTAGGAACAAAAACATTTCGCCAGACTGATGACTTACTAGGTTTTCAAGTGATTTGGCAATGTCTAGTGCAGTGTGGTTTTTCTGTAAAAAAAGGAAGGTTCGTAAACGCTTGGTCTGTTTTGTTTGCACTACTGAACAGAAAAATGTATTTCCAGATACATGGTATACCAGGCACTGTGCTGTGAGCAATACGGAGAAATATTGACCGCACATCAGATAGCATGACAATTTTCTGGTTCTTTAATGAAATGCGGTAAGCAATGTCACCGAAATCCAGTCAGTTAACAGCTCCCGTGCACTAATGTTAACCTGATCACATGATTCATGCTAATGAGTTTGTAACATGGCACGTGAAACGACTTAAGTACTTCTGCAAATGTACTAGACCACGGAATTGTGTGGGCTGTTTGAAAGAATTCTTTGAAACTATGAGCAACCCATTTGGTTATTCTTGCGTTGCTTAGTCACGATAAGCTTATCAATGTTACAGACGCCTATTGGGAACAGGTAACTTCATTTCAATTCCCTGAAGTTGAAAGTCATAATGAATATTCAGTTACACTGGTCTTGGATACTCATTGTGCGAAGCCTAATGACAAAATAAGCCTTGTGATGGAAAATAGACACACTTAATATGCATCCTTCTGTTACTAGTGTTCAAGAACAAGTTCCGTTCAGAAGGCGTGGTTGTAAGCTCGCCGTCGTTCCAAACATTTGTCAATATTTTTGGATATAAATAATGAAACTTAGTTACCCGCTTTATACGATGTGGTTAGTTGGCAAATAAACGTATTCACGCGGTGCGCAGTACGACACTTCTGTGCCGGTCAGCTTAGCATCAGATAACCGTATTATTCACGTGAGTTAGGTATATAGCACAGATTATAAAATGTTCTCCTATACAACACTACTGGATTTCAGCTCCCAAATCCGTTAGAGAAACACGAATTTGATGGACACGAAAGGGAAGAAAACAATAATGTTCAATGTTCACCACTTATGTGTTACAGTGAGTGACTTTTTATGAATGTAATCTGTAACTGGACGTCGTCGTGACAGCAGGCGAAGTTACCTTGTTTCGGACGTCAGGGTCGGCTCCACACGAAATAAGCAATTTAGCCAGATCGGTATGATTACGATGAAATGCACAATGAATCAGCGCTGTTTGACCATATTTGTCCTGGTGATTGACGTCAGCTCCACAGTCGATCAAAGCCGCACCCACTCTTGGATTACCATTGTTTGCTAGACAAGCTGGATCAGGAAATTTCAAAAATTAACAATGAATGAAACGAGCACTTCACTTGATATTTCTGTGCAATATTCTGACGTAGACTAGCTATTGGAGGAATGAGACGTTGAATAACTAGAACGAGCGAATGTTGACAAGAACTCTTCTGAGTAAGCAGGGTGAATGACGTTTGTTCTAAAAAAAATATGATGCTATCTGGATCTGGGAGTCATGATAGAAGAAAAAGATATACGTTGCTTGTGACAAAGACCTAGTGAAGTATCAATAAATCGTAATTCGACGTATTTCATCCTGCTCCATTTTTTCAAACCGTAACATGGTTCTGCTTCAATTTTGTAAAGTATCACTCATCTACTGCGAAAACTATTATTATTAATATTATGGTAATCAGGGTAATTTGTTGTGCCTGTTTAACAATGTTTATTTTCAGCCGTACTTTTTTTTATTACCGCACTGCTTTTTGTTTGATTTGTGAGTCAGCACTAATAATTCCGTGACTTGACTTCATGGTGGCTGTTTTACCAATCAAAGTCCTTGCTTACCAGGCCACCTGTTCTATCAGCACTGCATAGAATGACGAAAGTGGCACATTGGTTGGCACCATCATCACTAGTGGAATCAAGTCAATGGTTCACACTGATGCTTAATCATCAAAAGCAGCATAAACATTTGTTTAAAGACGAAAGAAAAGAAAAAAGTTAAATTTAGTTCGTGAGGTCCATATTTTTAAAAGTAAACAAAAAATAAGTGTCTGCAACTTAAAACTGAGAGTATTGATTGGGATTAAGGCGGCATTTGCAAAACAGTTTCCATGCAGCTTTATCTACTCTCTTAATTTACTGAAAGTTCGGTCAAGTCTTGACAAAAGTTACAACATTGAATTCGGTTAGCTGTCACAGAATAATGTTTCCAGTCAGAAATCAGGTAGGACACGGGAACTCCTGACCAGGATACGAACACTGTCCACCGTTCCTAACCTACTTACTGATGCTTCCATTTCCCTTTGCTAAGTCATCAATTAACTACCTTGATCCTATCGCCAATGAGCTTTTGAGTTTGATACGGAGTACCTGTTGTGGCAAACAGTATACCGCAACAGAGGCCAAACAGAGTTAGGTCCAGTGATTTGCCTGTTATGGCTGTGACCATATCGAGCGGCAATTCCAATTCTCGTCAGGTAGTCACTTTGCAACGGATCTCTCATCGGCTGTAAGTGATCAAGTGGAGTTATGAACGAGAGGTTCGTCAGTCGTGAATGTGGCAACAGAATGATTGCACCTACTTGTCGCAAAGGCTATCACACATGTGTTGCCCAAAACATCGAACGTGTAAACTAAGCTAACTACTTGTCACCCCAGTTCCTGGAAACTACTTGTCCATTCCTGGTCCTCTTATTAATTGGAGCAAAACTTTCACTTCCCATGTAACTGACTCAACAAGGGGAAAGTAGAACAACTGTACGCCGAGTTGGGCAGTACTGCCCCTGCAGGGGCATTTCGGAGCATTTCGTATGTTACGCGGAGTGCGATAGACAAACATGAATGAATTCAAGTGGTAGAATACAGAAATGATCCATCTGTTACGCATGGGACATAATTTAACCATTCACCGTTTAAATAAGTTGTGAAACTTCAGCCTTAGAGTTCAACTAAGTGCAGTAAACAGAAAACAACGGACCGACAGAGGTACAGGCTAGAATATGCGTGGGCTGCAAAGCGAAAAAATTATTGCACGGTATGTGCTGACAAGAAGGATCAGGAATGAAAGAAGGCTGTGTAAATAGAATGACCCAAACAACGTTTGTTCTACCCGTGAGCAGAAGTCCAATGAGGTTTGATATTCACTGGAGTAAAACTATACTTTTCAAACGCTGCGTCGTCGACGACGAATTTTATGCAAGTGTCTCATAGCAACATGTAAACCAACAGGATGTAAAACTGAATGGTCCCCATTTGAACACTTCACCTTCCATAGAAGTCCAAGGTAATGCTTAAATTTAGGTTCTACATTTGATACTAACAACCAATGAGGAGGAAGTTTATATCAAATGAGTACACCAAGAAACCTATGATTGTCGCAGAATGTCGCTCAAACGGCGCTTCGTTTACACCTCATTCTTTGGGCGTAAATGAGGAAGGGATAGCTTCTATTTATCAAACGCCTTTATGGAAAATTGCCCCGTTAGCTTTGCGTCGAACTACGACAGAGAAGGGTTAAATGGTCAGTATGAGAACAAGTCGGTCATAAACTCTGTACACACAAGACTGAGAGCCCAACCATACTTATTCCTACCTGGCTAAAAGTATTGTCATGGCTACCTATAACAGAACGGATTCTGGACTCGTCAGCCAAATGACACCGCTATCTGTTGAACCCAAAGTGTATGCAGACCGTTCAGTCTCCCACCACTCAGCGGCATTTACGAGTTTTGTCCACTGATGGGCAGTATGGGATTTTGTTTGATGTTATTTGAGCCGTGCTCCCAAGCGATGGCAGCTTTCTTATCCCCATAGATGCTTCAGTCAACCCATTCCATCAGAAAGCAACTGACTGAAGTTTTGTTCTTGTTACAGCTGGTCTGGAGTGTATGTCCGCGCCAAAGCCGAGATTTGAACTCCGGTTATACCCTCCTGAGGGGACCGTGTTGTTCATTGCGTCACCGACACCACTCGACCAAATCATTGCACACAAACACTCCAACAAACCTGCCTGTGACTAATGCTCAGAATGTCAGGTCACAACGAGAGGAGGTACAGTAACTGTCCCGTCGGATTCATTCGGTGACCTACCTGTTAGAACTTCTCGCCAAGCTAATATGGTTGATCTCCCGGGTATGTGGAAATGTGCCCTCTCACGGTATGCACAAGTCTCCTAGCTTGACGATACAGTCATTTGTTGAGCAAGATGAACAGAATTCGCTGGATACGCACCGAGTACGGTTAAGTGAACTAAAGACCTCCGGAATAACCAATCTACAGAATATACTTCTCAGACTACCAAGGATGGACTGTGTAGACCTTCTATAATGCTAGCAACTGATCACTCAGTTGTAGAATCAACAAAAACAACATATTGAGCATCAGCGATTGGTTTAACAGAATAAGTTTTGATCCGACTTTATTTTCTTAAATAGCCGAAATTGTGACTTGATTTGTGAAGGTGATTTCGAAACCGTTACATACTTACTGCACTTTTTGGTGGTTCTATAAATATATCGATCTATAAAAGACCAATAAACATAACTGTGCATCATGGACTTCATCTTAGTCAACCCTTGGCGAGCCTGATGAAACTGTCTCGAAACTCCCTCATTTAACTGAGGTTGGAGTTATTAGTCGTTACCCGAACAGGAGGCATTCATCAAAGAGTAACAGTGAATTACTTCATACGACAGACTATTGCATTGACTGGTCATGAATGTTCATTGACTACCCGTTTGTAAACAAGCACTGGACTAGTTTTCAAAGATTGGTAAATGTTGGTAGATGTAGTAATCGAACAGAACAACATGTCTCTGTGTTCAAATTCAATTGAATACAACTAGAGTCATAGCCTAGAAAACTGGTGACCCATTGCTGTAGGTAGGCGGTAGTATGTATTAGAATATCTTTCTTGCTAGTACCAAATTTCTGCCGTGTATATTCTTACGGAACTTACGTACAGCAGAAAACAAAGCCATTGCTTCCTTTTCAAATTCATTAGTGTCGTTTTTTGGCAGTTAGCAAACTAGGAGCATGAGCAATAGATTTCTATATTCCGTCCAGGAATAACTGTGCGACTACAGCTCCTGTTCCCTATTGAGACATATCTACTTTTATGATGCTATCGAGCGATACATCTTAATGTGTTAACATTAATGTAGATAACAAGATGGTTTCTATAGATTGCGATGTGAACTTATTATCAAACTGATATCACAGATACCATTAAACCTACTGAGCGTTTAAGGTACTCTGTTTATATACATGACTCTCTTCTTCTTTGTCCCTCTTGCCAGTGCACACAACGTACGGTAGAAGTTCTTCCGTATGCTTGATATATTTTAGCTTTTGCAGTTGTCTGCTGGATAATATCTGCAATGGTAGTTATTTATTTGACATATTTGAAGCTTAAAGTATCAGCCTGTTAAGGATTCAGTAGGATGTTAATGGCCTTATTCATGTCCCATTTTGCTATTCCCATCGGTAATATTCCACTTTCAAACCACTTGACTTCTTGTATATTTGCCCGTCACTGTGCGCGCAATGTAACCACACAGAATATTCGAAGTGAACTGAACAACCTCAGCGTCTTTGATTTCGTGCTCTCAACTAAAATGTGGTATTATCACATTATCGGTTAATAAATGACATGCAGTCCAGGCTTCAGATTGCCACAATATCGTCAACTTTCATATAGGATCGCAGCTCTCACAGTGGGGTGAAAGGGGCTTGGCAGTTTCGACCAAATAGACTGAAGTCTACGTTTAGAATATCTCCGTTTCTATTGCATTTCAGACAGCTTGAGAAGTCACATGTTTTTTCGGTTCTGATCGTAAACCTGCAGTTAACACAATTAGTTAATTTCAAATTCTAAGATTATTTCACACTTGGTGATGGCTGGCAAAGATGCCTAACTACCACAGAACAGCAAAGAATGTCTCAGTTTCACAAATAAAAAATAGGAGGGGCCGGTGATTTGTTAATAACCTAGCCTAAATTCAACCAATCCCTATTGACGTGATTGCAGATGGCGAACAAACAAACAAGTTACCGGCGAGATCAGGATGGTGTCA
>JTDE01001386.1:53245-83017 GCA_014338405.1 Paragonimus skrjabini miyazakii | reverse complement strand
TTCCAGATACATGAGTTTCAGTGATTAAATGTTATGCTACACCACAACAGCGGACTATAGTATTTAGTGAACATCATGAACACGTACTAGGTTTTCCAAATGTATACTGGATTCAATCGAGCACTTGTTTCCTAGTCTGCTCGTCTGTTTCTTAATTTTGTTTTTCCGCTGATACAATTAATCAACTACAATTGTTTGAGTAATAAGAGTTATTTATTGTTGACGTATAATTAGGATCGAATTAAAACCGTCTCACTGTCATTCGTCTCCTTTAAGTGTTAGAATAGGAAATATGAAAAATTTCTTGTGAAAATTAGCTCGATATCGTTTACTATAACTTTCATCAAAATAAACTGCTTCGACCAAACCATTGGACTGTGGATCAGGCACACGAATAGTCGCTCATCACTTTCCATGAGCCATGACATCCGCAGTTTTTTTGATTCACGACTTACCTAAACGTATCAGAGGTGTCCATTGGTTGTCTCGATCCGTTAAATTCACTTTTGCACCGTATTTATGTAACAACCTTATCATGTTACCGTTCTCTCCATCCACGGCGTAGAAGATCGCATGCATTCCGTTGACGTCCTGAAAATGGAATAAGACAGTGTTTTTATCGGCTACGCACTTTGTAGACTTTTACCGAGTTCGTGATTGATCTAATTCACTTTATCAGTTTGGGAACTTTCTAACGCACAGGCCCTATAGACAGCTATACAGCAAACCACCATTAACCTTTTAAATGAAAAGCATTGGTTTTGGAATAATTCTTTCTGAAACCAAATACAACTGCCTACCAGTCACATCTCGATCAACAAGGCTTAAATTTCACACTTCTTACCTGAACGTTTGGATCAGCACCGTGTTGTAACAGAGTTTCAGCGATCTCCGTGAAACCTTTGTTTGCCGCAATCATCAATGCCGTTTTCCCTAATTTGTTGGTCGTATTGACTTTGGCGCCATATTTTAGCAGTACCGTGACGAAGCTATGTAGAAAGGCAGAACGTTCTTTTAGGTTCACTTCGTTTGCACAAAACAATTTGTTTGTTTGGAAACAAACATCAATGTCTATTAAAACGGCAAACAAATCCACCTGTTGCACTATCAGAGAAACGACAGGGTGGTGAATCGTGACCGTAAAAAACACAAGAAGTGCCCCGATTGCTAAGTTCCATTTAGAAAGGATTATTATCACACAACCAACTACTTATTCGCGATATCAAGTTGTATAAGTGTCAAATTAAAAAAAATTGTGCTGACTGTCCAGACGAACTAACCATTTGAAGTTACGAAGTATGAAACCAAATAATCATAGAAAACAGTCATACTGACCAGCCGGATAGCTATACTAGGATTCCAAAGTAAGTGGTAACTTGAGGTTTCACAGTAATTTTCCCAAGGTTTCGGCCACTATTATCAAATACGTTGGTTGCTGCACCTGTGTACACGTGATTAACAACATTAGGCTTCTGGTTCTAAGTTTGGGCGCGAGTGACTACCGTTAGCACATGCGGGCAAGTGGATACCGTAGGCGTCACATCCACTAATGGATGGACAGACGAAAACCCGGCATAGAGAAATGAAGTCGTTCACGAAGGGGTTGGTCACTGTAGATCGAGTTTGTCTCCCGAGATGGGGCCCTCACAACTGCCACATTTGGCGGCTGGAAACGGTAGGTGAAATGACGACTAATCGAGCTCAGTTACGTGAATGTTGTGGTTGTTTGGCCGAGTTGTCTATGAACTGAGTGCACTTAATGACACGGGGCAGTGAAAATCATAAGGAAGCTGTTTTGCTGATGATGCCTCGCTTTCATTTACACCTCGGTTGTTCTTTTGCAAGGTATAGGCACCTTGACGTTGAATGTCTGAATATAGACGTAAATGTTATGTCCCTTCCCGTCCCCTTTTCCTTCATTCTTCCTTCCTATGCAAGGTTTTCTTTTTCTTTTTCATGGTTGTGTGGCAGTTGCGCTTCAATATGAACCACTGATAAATTACTGCCTATGGTGATGATGAATAGGACGCAGGTAAACGGGTGAATGAGTTCAACTATGAAATTTCTTAGTTCCCAAAGTGGCTGCGTAGTTCAGCTAATAGATCATACTGTTTCTGTCGCAGGTTTGAATCCAATGGAAGCCCCGATTTTTCTCAATTGGGTTTCGTCTAAAACAACTTTAAGGCACCTGATTGATGTTGGAAAATATAAAAAAAAGATGTGGAGCGCAGACATTTCACTTACTCTCACTGACCACATACAAAAATCACCAAGTTATGTATGATCAGGGCGCAGTAACAAGCCGCCAACGGTGTTTATGAACGGCGTCGTTCACACGAAACAGATGGTGAGGAAGTTTGAGTGAATTTAAATTCTTGGTTGATGATGAAGTCTCAGGTTGGTTGTAGGGCATATTCAAAGACGTGTCCATGTAAAGATTGCATAAAATTTATGGGGCATAATCTAGAGTGTGGGCCCGTAAAGCAGCAGTTAAAAAATGCAGCAAACTTTTTCAATCATGTACCCTATAGCACACCGCTAGAAACTTTCCCGATCGCAACGATGAAATACGAGTTTAAGATTACACAAGCATTATCACCTAACTTGAAAAACAGGATGCCTACTCGCACTGAACATGTAGCTGTTTATCATTTTTTCCTCTACTATGCTTTAGGATGTAATGAACAGACGACGAGGCAGTTTGATAAACGGATGAGAGGGCATCAGTCAGCATGACTTCAATAACTAGAACTAATGTGGAAAAACTGACAGAGATGAACCATAACATGAACTCTAGCTAATCCTCATGGACAATTTACAAACTTCGAAGCAGCAACCGAACACACTGCGATATCGAATTATCCTAAAAGTTAAAGCGATCGCGACTGCGTTGCATCATTCTATGTTATTCTATCGTAAGTAGTTGAATCAAACCCTTGAACTTCCTGCCTATCAACAGTTATGTCAATCATACTCAGCTAACGTTGACAGACTGTCAAAACATCTCGAACGATGATACTTGCCTTACGCTCACGTTTTAATCAATATGCACTATCTAGCCCCAGGAACCAACGTAGATCTGTAGCACGTGTGCAACAGCACAACGCATTGGCGTTCAATGTGCTAATTCACAGACTGCTATTGAGAGCTAATATGAGTGGTTGATCCACGCGCTGAAGTTCTTAGAGCAAACCAGAAAAAATGTCCCACTCAACTGAAATGTGGGCAAGACAATACAGTTAGTTCGCCGTTTCCAAAGAAAATATGTAATTACAGGACCGAGCTCTATCTGGTTACAACCAACTTCTGAGCGTGGTTTAAATGACAATTTTAAATGACTGCTGCGGTTGAATACGGTATACATTATAACTACAGTACTGTAGCCAAAATTTTTAAAATGATAATAGACTTGCAACTATTTTTTTCAAAAGTATATGCTCATAGACTACCAGTTTTGTAACCAAAAGCCTACCCGAAGGCGGTTACGAGCTGAGGCATCACCTACACCTAAAACATCACTGCAGCGTGTTGATTCACCAGTAGGTGCTGATTGCCGCTACACAGACGATACTGTTTCTTGAGTCCGAACAGAAGGAAACTAGACGAACAAAGACAATCGAGTTTCACTAAACAGAAGGGTCAGCAGGTTTGTGGATCCAGGCTCCCCACTGACTGTGACACAAAAACCATGAGGGCGAGTGTTTCTAATCGGTGGTGTGGATAGTCGTTAACCCCCCAACCAGGTAGACGGCACCTATTAACCCTGCCCAGCGGAAAGGTCAGGGCTTTCAGAGCTCATGGTCACCTTACCGCTTAGCTGCCCTGCGGTTTCTTCCAACCATCAGAAGCCACGTTGAATAGTGCGTCGTTCAACAGACGCTCCGTTGGCATACAGAATACATGACCAAACCAGACTGAATATTTACTACCTGGGTTGTTGGTAGCAAATTTGCACACTTCTCAAACTTTGGCTGCTGGACTGTTGCATTGCTCACACACACACACGTCCAATTTAACACGAGCTAACTGATGGAGACAACGGTGATCGAATGTCGGAAATCTGTGTACACCTTCCACCCGAATGGACTAGGTCTATGATCCATGGAACCAAACTGAACTCACAAACGTGGTGTAAACGTTGCTTTCATCAACAGGTGGATGTCTTTACGACGCTACAAGTGACGGTGGTTTCTAAAGGCACAACGTGCCTTCATTATCTTTGTGGATGAGGTGATATTACTTCTTCGCAAAACGTTCACATAGCCTGTGATATTTTTGTCCAATGCTCGCTTGGGTCACTCCAGTGTTGTGGCTTGAAGAGTTTGACCATCAATGCGTGTGCCCGGTGTTTTTTGCACCTCTCCATTTTTAACCGAGTACTTTACGTTTGTGAGCAGATGATCTCATAACGGATTGAAAATCTGCTAACGCAACACTGTCTTTATTGACCGGATCACATGGGATGTATGCCTGTGATTAGATAGGTCTGTGTCCGCGTTTAGGTTAAACAATCAGTCATGTACAGAAGTGAGATAATGCAGAACCAACACTTGACATCGAGTCCTTTAAAGTTGCACAATCTTAATATTTTTTGATGGAGTGAGTGAGAAGGTTTTGTGCAAGTGACCTTGCTTTTGCACCCAACACCATTGCAAACATGGGTGAAACCTGTAGTAAAATGTGGCTTTGAGAAGTCATTAACTACTTTTTAGAAATTAGGTGTTTTCCAGTGAAAATGATCTAAACCAGTCATTATCGTAGGACAAAGGTGGAGCTCAAAATTGGTAACTTGTAATTTCCACACGTTTCATTCATTCATATATAACCGTCGGCTTAATCGCTATACGAGTGAATACCAGGCTGGAACAACATTGATAATACACCATCATCACTGTACAACACTGTGCACCACTGTAAATTTTTCGTCCCCAAACTTGAAATGCAAATGCCATGTTTGTAACACATTCACTATATACTCCACTTTTAATCTGGATTTAAGTGCGGTTAAACTTTAACAAATAAACGTACACATACAGTTTTGTAGAATCAAAACCCAGAGCAGGTGACCAGTTCGATAGAACACAGTGTATATTCTATCAAAGTGGCTACCACAAAACAGTTTTACTAAGTAAGGAAATACGGGCAAATGTTTTATTTTTAATAAGTCAGCTTCTAGTAATCACCAATTGTTTAAAATCTTCAACAGAATAAGTAACAATAGACGTGCACGACAGTGTGGGAAATCCTAATTTATGGGAGTGCCACCGATAGCTAACGAGAGAGATACTATGACATATTAAAAAAATAGCTCTCTGGTGGTTGTTGACTTAATAAAAATAGTGATTTCGAAAGCCCAGTCTAAATCGAATACCAAAAATTCATCTCAAATGTTCAAAACTTCATATAAAAAGGCGCAAATTATTGATGAAAGCTAACAGTAGTATTTGTAAAAACATTTGCTCTGAGCCCACTACATTCCTTATCAAGTTCCTGGGATGACTTGGTCAGTTAATAAACTGTTTGATAGAAAAAACGATTAATTACAAGCCGACAATTTTTGCATTAGGTATTCTCCTGGTTTGATATACAGTGACCCAACAAGCCTTTGGCTGAAAATGTTAGGACATAAGTCATTAATCAGCGGTGTAAATGAGATGGCAATTATAATGTATCACAACAATAGAAACCTCACAGAAACCGCCTTGCATTCGCGTGTAATCCGATTGTTTTCACTGTAGGATGTAAACATTATGCTGTGGAATTTCTCTGTGTAAGTATAAGGGTTTTATGTGCCGCTTCCACTGTCTTTATTGTCTTCTATCCGTTAACCGGTGAGGTTCTTCTTCCGACTGGATTGTGGTTTGGTATATGCTTCAATAACCGGCATATTGTTTTCTTGGTATCGTTGGTGATAACGGCTGTCGGGATATTTGAATCAGTTCTTCCCAAATGATGTGAATGGATTAAGTATCCATCAGAATACAAAAATACGACTGATTTTTCACAGTGCTTTCAATAAAAAGTGGGAATAGATTGGATCGTAATATGATTGTCAATACTATTTGTTGTAAATCCTTTTCCTCGCTTGTTGCTAACGTGCCTCGGTTTAGTTTATCTATTTACCTTGCTAAACTGCTTACGAGACAGTATTCCTTTGATGTGAAATACAAGGTTAACCTTCCGGTGGTTCAACTCCAAATTATCTAGTGAGGTGGATCAAAGTATATACTGGAAGAAAGGTGTACAGTACTCCGGATGTATTGACGTTTGCTTAACCTTTCTCATCCTCCTCTCGCAGTTGCCCTGTGTACACATGGCCTACACATAGTTGCCCGTGCCAATTCGCTGTCTAATGTCTGATGTTTGAATTAACAAGGTCTTTCTTGTCCTATTGGTTAACACACTCACATTCATGCTGTACCGTTACAATCCGCTTAAATGGTTGTGACAAAATTCCGTGACTTCACACTGCCCTTTTTGTTCGTACTGTAATACAACTAGCACGCTGTTTAACGTACACAAGGAAATCCTCACCAGGACAGAACGTCTGTAATATCAAAAATTCGTACTCTTCAAGGAGATTTCTTCTAAAGGAGGGACCCTTCATCCTATTTGTAAAGTCGCGTAAAACATCCTGTGAATAAGAGTTATTCATTCAAAAATAGATTCGCCGTTCAAGCTATCAATTTTTTTCTAGTCAGTCGTTTTAGGAGATTTTTGATTACGTTTACCTTGGACGTACTGTCTCAAAGAAAACTTAATTCAAGCATTCACACTAAGTGAAGGACCTCATCGACCATTTTAAAGGAGTTCGGTGTCATCGCACTTTCGAACGCATAATCGGGTCCCTCACCATCTGTGATATGTTGTGAGACATTAGCTTGAAGACATAACTAAATAGTGCTGTTAATCTGCCTGTCCGTACACATTTATCGATTACTGGACACCCTGGCAGTTGGTGCACTTCGATGAGTTGAGCAGTCATTGCAGTCATAGCTAGGGTTACTTGGTGTTTCCTGTTTGGTGAATAAACTTTACTGGTTCATTTTGGTGACCTTAACCAGACATGACTGTCTGATCTGTACTGTCAGTGTTGGTGAGTTGCTCACACGGAACGATCAACGCCACCTCTGCCGTTGGAACCTTCTGTAAGTCCCTGTGAGCACTCTGGGGCTGAGTATTCGTACTAGCCGTAAGAAATAACATTTAACGATACCGAAATACCTACAGGATGACCTGCAGCTGATTTCGAATACGTTGTTGACTTTATACGCACTAAGCTCTGCGGAAGACAGTACATCCTGATTAAACGTCATAGTGGTGTTAGGTAGTAAGTCAAATATTAAGACACACCACGTCACCTCCGAGACAGTTCGACAGATCGAGCTGTAAACTCTGTATATTCCACTGCCACTCAAAGACGACAATGTCTCTGCTTGAAGTGCCATCACTAAGACTAACATCATTAGCAAGCAAACATATAGGGCGATAAAAGCGGTTTTGCAGGAGACATGTTGGCTGACAGTTAGGCACTACTGTCAGCACAAAACCTTTTTGACATATTTGCATATCAACTCTGGGTGCATTGTAACCGAAGAGTTTTTTCGTTAAGACTAGTCCCCCTTGGGGATCATCACGGTGAAAATTTCCGGACCTGACGAAAATGTTATCTTCTCGAAAGGTGTCAATTTAAGAAGGTTGTTTTTAAGGAAGACTCAGTTAATTACAAAAAGTAACAAGACGATCACGAGTGACTTGGGAAGGCATCCGGTTTGTGGTGATGAGCAAAGATGAAAAAGTCAGTCAGCAAGTAAAACATGATACAGGAAACTCGAATGGATTCAGGGTTATTTGCAGCAACCTATGGCTAGGTTTTGAGTTTAATGTTCTTGTGAACCAAGTAGTGGTTATAAGAATGCGAGAAAAGGTAATTTACTTACTTGCGAAGGTTTCTGGTAGCAACGGCCATTAACGGTGTGAAGTCAAATTGGTCCGCAACTTCCAGGTTAACTTGGCTGTGTGAATTAGCGAAAGTAAATAATAAAAGCCATTGGCTGCGGCTATTGCTATCAGTATTAACAAGGCGAACGGACACAATTTATTATTCGATATTATAGTGCCAGCTGTTATCATGTAAATGAATTTTGATGACGAATTCCAAACACCGATGGATATGTATAAACTTTAACGCCAAACGAAACGGTTGTACTTATGATCCAAGAAACTAAACATCTTGGTCATAACATCCTCTGTGCTGTCCTTGGTTTCTACCAGACTGATTTCACACCCATGTCCTTAATCGAAAATTATTACAAAATAAACATAAATTATGCTGTTATGAGGTCAATGACTCTTGTATGTTGATGCCAGGAACTAGACCATTCGATTATTGATTGATTTTTTATACGCATTTAATTACAGATTACATTCGATCAAGTTTCAGAAAGATCTTCTAGAAAGTTATTAAAGTGAAAGTAAACAAGGAAAAATTTCAAGCTTATAAAAATACTTAAGCACATCTAGTTCAAGATATGACTGTGCAGTTGGTTCATGACTGTCCTATAGAGAACCCAAGCCCTCACTTGCATCGTGACTGATCCTATAAAGTTGAATGGTCTTGCATTGGATCTTCATCCGGGAAGCAAAATAATACAGTCGGATAATCCAACAGCTTAGTCTTCCTTGGTGGTGATACAAAGATAACAGTAGACCGCTGGTTATTCATGTATCGTGACAGAGTATGAGCTTCTAAGAACGTGACCCTTCAAGATTGGTTGAACTCTTTCGAGGCAGTAAGGCTTTGAACATAGCAAAACACTTTGTTTACTTTCAGATTTACATCAGAACTGACGATAGTCTTAGGTTAGAACTTTTTGAATCTGGCTAACGCCATGGTAACACTGACCAGCTTACGACATCTGCGAGCTAACACGACATCTTTTCCTGGTTCAAAGACTGGGTGTATAATCAGTCTGTGAATGTTGTACTGCTTTGAGGAGGAGGCAACTTAAAGCACACTAAATGCTAGTGCAACAAGAAGCGCGTGGACAGTGGAATCATCACGTAGGTAAAGATAGGACCGAACGGCCTGCATCCGATGCGGATGACTACCAATCAGATGGGGTGGTTTAAACTACTTTTGGTTCGGATTACTGGAGCCCTTACGGCTCACTGACTCGGTGGCTGAAGTCATTAGATAAGATGACGGTTGATCTAGCTCAAGGCCGAGGGGCTACGAAAACTGTAAGGAAGCTGGCTAATTGATTTCGCCTTACTTTCATTCACGGTCCGGCTGTTTGTTTGTAAAGTGTAGGCACCTTGGTGTTAAACGCTTGCGTACATATGTTGTTGCTATTGGCAGTTAAGCCACCTCAGCTTTATTTCTTTTCATCTGTTGTCTAAAGCTTACCGCTTTCTTCAGAGTATGGATGTTAACGCTGAAGATGTTATCACTGGTCGCTTGCCGTATGTGGTTGACAATTTACTGACTCATGTTTGATAAACAAACATACTGATGCATTGTGTTTTGATTACTTACAAGTAGGTGGGCGATTATGCTGAAAATGCAATTCGATTTGTAGTACGGATGCTATTCATTAGAAACGGTACGACTTGACAACATACACACACTGACAATGTGCTGTGCCCTTCAATTGCAAATCAAGATGTGAGAGTGTGTTACTTACCCAGTCTCTAAAATGGAACGCATTTGATCCATATCTTCAAATTTGATCGCTTTGTGTAAGTCCGACCCAGTATTCGGTTCCGGTGGCATTTCCACCGTTTGTTCCTCCCCATACGGCCCAAACTGATCACCTACATTCAACCTAAGTCGAACAGCATATTCCAATCCAGGTTCCATTTTGTTGTACGTGCACTGATCACTTCTTCCACTAAATGAGGTGTTCCGAAATGAAACAACATAAGGCGAACATTATAACTCACAGGTAGATTACTTCCCAATTTGCATGGTCCAGTTTGCGAATGGACACTTCGACCGCACAGCGTATGCCCATCATTTCAAGCTCTTCGATGCTATCAAACCACTCTACCTTGAGAGTATGAAAGTCTGGCGTCGTTATCATAGCAAAAGGAGCCGTTAGTCGAGATATATCCATGATTGCGTCAATATTGACTGATGATCGTTACGTACCACTTGTGTCGTTAGTGAATTAGAATAAGGACAAACAGCAGCATCATATGGTACTTCCTAATAGCTTTTCATGAAGGTAGATATATTTAAAAGCTTCTATCGATCCACCTCGAATGAACCGTGCAGCCTATCAGCTGATCAAGCGCTCGCAAAGAGGAATTATGGGTAATGAATATAGTGATTCAACACTCCGTCCAGAAAAGGGTAGACATAAAATGTATAACATATTAGCAACCAGTAAGAATAATGTAACGCACTACAAATTTTTGTTATTTACAACTGTATAATAAATCGGACCGCACTTCAAACTACAGCTTTTTTCAGATTAATTGATCCTTCGCCCTGGGGACGCGTTCTTTAATTTATGTGATCAAACTGATCGCGTAATGTTATTCAGTTCCTAAGTCGTTCGAAAGTACAGGGGTAAACAAAGTGTTTCTCGGGATATTAGTTGATCGTCAAATGAGTTCTTAAACCAAAATGGGCTAACGGGTTTCCCATGAGTAAGTGCGCTACATTCTTGCAAAATTATTCAGTCGTTAAAAAGTAGAAGCCTACAGAATGGTTCGAAGTTACTTAAGTAGACTGTTGTGTGCGTGTTACTAACAGTACATTTATGTCAGCTCTTGCTCTGCTCATTCGATTCTTCAGTCGTATGTAAACGTCTAAACTTATTTATTTAAATTAAATTTATCTCAAGTTCTACAAGGCTGAGGTCACCAAAAATGCAAGTCTCATTCTCAAAAGGAGCACTGTAAATTGTGACTGTAAACTAAAACATTGGGGCGGTTCAACTATAAACTAGACAAATCGCTGTTCCCTGACAAAACACTGTAGTTGACATGTTGATGGGAACTTTTATCTTCGTTTGGTAGTCTACTAAATGTTGCGTCGGATATTTTAAAAACCACTTGGAAGCCGAGTGAAAATTAGTTTTGAACAAAAGAACGGCTGTGAGGTGTTTACCATTTAGAACTACCAAACATTTCGAATCCGTAAATTTTTCTGATGTTTTCGTTCGTGTTTGCATTACAAACATTTACCAGTAGTGATTTAATATTTGAGCACAATGACTAACCAGAGTATAATTAGCTACTGCTTGCTAGCATACCAACCATGCGCCCGCGGAACATCCAGTAAGTGTTGGTCAAAGATACACAAAATAAAAATTTTCCTGGTAGAATCCAAGTTACAGTGTGTGAACGGAATCCTAATAATGTTCATCTGATTTTCAAGCAAATTAACGCCGATGGCATGGCAACATGCGTGTCGTTGTAGCAGAATCTGAAAAACATTAGAGCATGTACTTCGCTTTTTAATCCGGATCAGGTGGCATTAGTCTTTTGGTTATCTTAACACTCACCCCGATGTTTTTTCATGTGCTTCATCAGTGTGATAACCTCCGAAAACTTGTCTTACCATGGTACCTAGGACCTTGTCGTGTTTTACTCAGCTGGGGCATTGCAGCTTCACTCAGCAACGTATCGAAAAATCATCTGGTTCAAACTAATGGACCATACTCCAAGTAATCCACAAGGGGGGGGCGCTATCTTAATAGAGTCAGGTTCCAGACCTGTGTCGCAAAAATTCTAAGTCGATTACGGTTTTTCTAAGTCAGGTCGCAATGATAAGGAACCGCATCGTCTTATTTTAAGGAAAACGGTGTTCGACGAGACAATGGGCTTCAGTTGACCTAATGGGAGATTTTGCTAGTTGTTGTGATGGGTCTCGAAGACGTTTGTCTTTGGTTTATTTAACATTGGGCGCGTGCTGAAGACAGCCACAAACCACTGTGTGGGCTTCTGTTTTCCACCTGCTGGCATGTTCTGCAACCTAGTTGTATTCTGCTAACTCTGTACAATGGGTTAAACTCTACAGTCAGTCAGAAAAGTACAATCTGGTCATGGAGCTGCACTACACTGCAGTCAACTCACATATATGAGGACAGCAATGAATATGTGCGTGTCTACTGCACTCAAGTCGGGCAGTATGAAGCTATGGGTATCGATCGTTGATGAAAGCGAGTCTTTGCAACCAGAACCTCTGGGCGTGCACCGGTACAATGAAACTTACCATCAGTGACATCTGAACCGTTTGGGCAAATACGGCTGGAAGGTATGTGTCTCATCTAGGCGCGCCTCTGATTTCATAACAAACCCACAGCGAAAGATCAATAACCTGGTAGAACATGCCTATCTTTCACGGATTTAAGATACATCTGCCTTTCTACGATTTCAAAACAACCACTAAAGGTCTCAAGCCTTTAGTCTTGCAGTAGGTCGGCAAAATACATCAACCGATGACGTAGGACTCTACCCAAAGTAGGGCCTTTGCCACATTTTCCGTCGAATCATTTAATATGCGGCACCGTTAAAGTCACCACGCGTTTGGTCTACTTTAAGATGTCAAATTTTAATGGCGTTCTACCATCCATTTGCCGCTCAACTAATCTCTCCTTCAAAATTACGTTCTGGACAGTATTACTGGGAACATCAAATAATTTGGTCACAGCTGTGTTTAGCGGTTGGTTCGGAAAATCTTCTGAAAGGGTTTGCATTATCATCAAATAATAATCGCAGTCTGGTGACCATAAGTGTTGGTTCACACACCCAGTGGTCTCAATTGGTGTCTCATGCACTGATCCCATGGAAGTATCCTACGGCTTACGAAAGTAACAACCACTTTCTTCGCGTGTGTGTGGTGGTGGCACCATGCACAACTAATTTGACTGCACTAGATCCATTCATACAGACTCGACGGCCATAGACAAACTGCTGCTTATTGTAAAGGTTGCGGCATGGCGAATTTGCACACTTGACAAGGGAAAGGTTGGGATCATATTACAATGTGTTACTTCTTTAAGTCGCCATATTTTGCCAATGATGTGGGTTCCGATTACCTTTAAGAGTCTTATAGGTCATCGGTTGAAACCGTCTACAAGTTGAATGGATTTAAGTCATACACAGAACATTCGTTAGAGACCATCTACTTCTAAGGTCCCAAAATACAGCGCAGTTAAAAAATTTAATAATGGTAGAATCGTGAGTTTTACACCGAAACCCAGCAGACACAAGATGAATGATTAAGAATGGCACGGTAGATGTCTACTTTCTAAGACAATAGCATATGGTGAATACCACATCTTAACATTGGGTTTAGAAAGTAGTGCCTGATATTCCCCATAAGAAACAGCAGCAAAGTATGATTGACTTATTGCTGCTTTATGGGAACCACTAAGGTCAAAGGAAGTTTGCTATTCGTTGAGAAATATAAGTTAGTTATCTAAACTAGTTGTCTAAATCATGGGGCTCAAACGTTCGATCTCATTCACGAAGCATTTGGCAATGAAATTCTCCAGCCTAAATGTTAATTACTTACACATGCAAATCAAGAGGAGTAGAAAATTACGGCACAATCGCCCAAAGTAAAAATAGTAAGTGAACTGCTTTTGTAATTTTGCTGCATAAGAGAAGAGAACAAGTTTAAAAAATAGTCGAGGAAATACCCCAGGATAAAGTTAGTCATTAACTCAAGACGAACGTTAGGGCAGGCATGATCTGATGACAAGGCCAATCAGTGGAACTCATGCCATTTGCGTGCCTACTTCTGCCCATGCACATGAACAAGAAAATCTCATCTTGAAATGTCCATGGCTATCGGCACATTGTCATAGCAGCTGTTGGCTGGACCTTTTCGACAGGAGACGAATAGAGACTATTCCAAGGCACATTCAACATCTGACTGAGGAAAAAGATTAAGCGATTTGCGCCACTCACCGAAACTCATAGAAGTGCGGCCGAGCGATGTGACATCAGCTTCACACCTGCGCTTAAATCCCGGTTAAAGAAATCCGTTTCCCGGGTTAGCTTGTCGCAGAGATCGAAGCTATTGGATGCCTCCTCATAAAGGTCATCACACGACTGCACCGCATGCAGTTTGACACACACAACACGCGTCCAGTGTAAACTCGAAAACGGAAACCGGGAAAAGTGGGAATGGATGCCCTTATAGACCAGCCTGCCAGTGCTAGTTAACCAGTAAGTTGCTATCACTCGAGTGATATGCGAGACCTGACAAACGTTCGGACAGCCATTTCGCCAACGTCGCACTGTCGCACGATCACGTAACCAAGCACATAGTGAAGGTCGTTTAGTAAGTGAATCCACATCGTGATATCGCTAGAATCCAGCTGGAATCGAAAGATTGTGATAGCCAAATCGTGTATAGCACACCGGAGAAGCGGACGATCACCGTTCTTGTTCACTGCGTCGAAGCTGCAAAGTCCAGCGAACTCCTGGCTAGACTACTGAGTCACGTTCAAAACGCGCGTTTACGTCACTCAGAACAATCAGCAGCAACTCGCCGGCGTTGAGCAAACCATGGCGAACAGGTGGTTATAGAACCAGTTTTGTGTACAACCGGTATGAAAAATTTAGATCATAAAAACTAAGGACTGTAGCAAACTTACCGTAATCATACCGCAGGCGCATAAACACGCTTCAGAGCTAATAATACGCGGTTCGCCTATCATAAAATAATTGGCGCCACTTGAAAATGCAAGGCAGCCAATGCGCTTCCAGGCATCTTTTGTCAGCTAACCAATTCCGTGAAAGGTATACCCAGTGCCTGTTTCACGACGTGCACCTTGGTCTTCGGGACTTAGCTTACTGAAAGCAGCAACACAACCACCGTTTTGGTTCAGTTCCATCGTGTTTACTGTGGTGCGGCGTTTCCACCTTCCGGTGCCACAGTGATCATGCACAGCGCATAAATTCCGCGCTCAAATAAGCGGCGTACTACGTCCACGAACACGTTTCTATGGGGCTTGAGGTAAAGCAGCTGGTGCTTCTGACTCAACAGTCTCAATTAAAACAGGATATATTTGAGGAATTCTATCCAGAGTATCTCGCCGTAAAACCTAACCTTTTAGGTGACAGAATACAGAGTTTTACTTTGATATCCCACATGAAGGCAATGGCTGAAGATTATGACCCACGTGTCAGTGAAGGCATAATCCATGCCAGAGACGCAGTGACTCAGCCACTGATGTCCCAATCGGATTGTTGTTGCGTGCGTTAGGTATGTTATACACTAACTCAAACTTCGCCTGATCTTAACCTGATGATAAGACTTGTGAGCAACATTGATATAGTGAACTATGTTAAGAGGGACTTCGATCAAATCAGGCTTAACATCATCAGATATGTCAGAAGAGAGCAGTCAGGCAAAAGGCGGTAGTACTCATGTGCGTGTCTTGCGAATAAAGAGAAAAAGTTTAGAAGAGAGCGTCCAGAGGCAAAGATCATTTTAGTTATCTGACGGTTAGCAGTGGTCGCCGGTATATTACTCAACGCAGTCGACAATCTATAACTAATCAACAGGAGGTGGACATTCCCATAAGCATTTTTAGCTTTCACCCTTACCTGTGAGTGGAATGGCTTGCATGATAGCTGGTATTGACAGTCCATGAGTTAGTAGGGTAACAAAAACGGCAGATGTCTAGAGAAGAACAGAGGGAAATAAGAAATAAATGAAAAGGAAGCGAAAGAGATTCAGAATAGAGAGAAGGGAAAGCCGGCATTTTACTGGCTACAGGTCCGCCACTGACTGCGACACTGTCACTTCACGGAACTCTTCCAACCGGCGATTTGGATGGTCGCGAACTCCCCAACCCAGCAAACTGCATATACTCACCTCGCTCGATCGAGTAGTCGAATATTTCATAACCCCTGACTAGGTCACCGTCTAGCCATCTTACGATGTCCCCCAACTACCAGGAACCAAAATGAACGATGCACGAAGCAGCATAAGCTCCATTTGGACTCGCAGTTAGGAACCAATAACGAAGGCTGTTCTCTTATATTGGCTCGATTATCGGTTGTAAACTTGCTTATTTCTACAACACGTGCCGACAAAATGTCGAGTTGTTCACATAATCAGCCCATTTGAGAGTGGCTAACTGACGGTGACAATAGTGGCCGAATAGCTTGGGCCTTAATATATCCTCCGGACTAGTTGGTTAGGTTTCTTATGCATAGGACGAAACCGAACGCATTTGCGTATCTTAAATCCAGTCTTTTGTGAACAAATGTAGGTATTTGAGACGCCACATCGTTAGTAATGTCACGAGAAGATGAAGGCAAGCGATTTAGGTAAGGGAAGCGATCTACAGTCTCCACCGGCCTGCCTGCAACATTAGTGGTGGTTTTCGGGTCAACCTAGTTCTACAAAAGCATTACACTTACACACAGGCCAGTCATTTCATTAAATCCGTTCAGCATGGCCTGCATATTCCCCGAGGAAGAACTAACCACAGCACTGTCAACCGCATACTCAATAGCAGCTTACTACTACCTGGAAGACGCTCCACTCTGATATCCTGGGAACCTCTGGGTGTTTTTACCGGCACATCGCCCATCACAAAATTGAGAAATAGAAGGGAAATCGGAAACTCTTGCCGAAGAGCGCTTGAAGTGAAAAAGTTCGAGATCACGCTTGCATTATGCACTTAGAACGAGCATACAACGAAGTAACTAAATCGACATACTTCACCGGGAATTTTCAGTGATGGAGACAACCCAGGGGAGCTTACTGGGTAACCGAGTCAAAAGCAGTCTTTCGATCCAAAACTACCTTAGCTGTTAGTTTAGAGAAAGATTGCCGACGATACAATGCGTGCTAGAAGGTGACACTATTATCCATGCACCTCATTCAAGCAGGAAACTTGCTTGTCCTTCCCTTAGCTGGTTCTCTTTGTTTCTCCAGGGCCGCCGCATTATGAGACCCGTGAACAGGTTGGATTTGATAGAGACAAGGCTAATATCTCTTTGGTTGTCGCGTAATGTCCTGGAATCTTCTTTTGGAAATGAGAATGACTGTCGAAAAGCATCACTCATGGACCTTTCTTCAGTCTTCCATATAGAATGTAGCAGTAAGGTCAATTCAGACAAATGTGTTGAAAAAATAATGTTCGGATCCGCGGTTTTATTAGATCTCAATAATTTAGGCCTCGAAGCCACTTTATTTTCCGACAGGGATCGTTCAGAATGTCACACTTACCAAGGAAATTTCCATCCTCCATAGCAGAATGAGCCGGCGTAGGTCAGTCAAATTGTTCCTCAAAGCGCTCTGTCTATCTTTCAGGTCGTCGCGGGAGCTGTAAAGTCACGAGCTACCTTTTTTACGTATAAACTAACTAACACCTTGGCAGCGGCCAGTGCAACCACATATCACGAAAGACAGCACCTGGCTATTCCCTGATAAGAATGCCTTCTCCATCCCTTTGACCTGGTTCATGAAGTAAGGCTCACAATCATTTCTTAGACACTTCGTAAGCTTGGGTTTCAGCTTACGGCGATTTTTGTCGCACTCAGAGTGAGCAGAGTTAGCTCACGTTTGTCCATAAGTTCTGCTGAATCAGCAGAAATCCACTTCTGTCGTAGCTGCAATGGTGTTGTGGGATGGACCTTTTCGTAAGGCATTTACAAATCTGTTGAGATTTCTGCTTTTTGAATCAATCCCCAGTCAGGTACAGTTCACAGCTTGCTCCAGACTTGAGGCGTCGTTCGCTAGATTAGCTTGTGTATCTGTGTCTGAGAGTACGGACGTTAGAAGGGCCTGTGTTCATCAACTGTCTTGGCTTGGAAGGTGGACGTTACAAGCAGAGGAGGAAGAAAGTTAAATCCAGTGGGCAGGTCCGTTAGATGAATGATGACTTCTTATACTTCGCGGACAATTGTGTCTCAGAAGGGAGTTGGTTCGAGGGACTCTAATGCGGGTCAGGGACCCAAAAGTCTGGCCTGTTAGATAATGGAAAACAGCGTTTTCTTGGGGGAATTCCACTACAGCCAATGACTAGATATTATGACAAACTTGAGGACGCATTTGGTAAAACGTTGACATATGATTCTGGTCACTGCTAAATGCAGTGCATGTATCTAAACCATTTTCATGTTTCTGTGTTATTCCGAAATCTTTTTTGCTGTATTGATTAATACACCCGCGGCCACAGTAAACCATCAGACAATTGGAATGATCCTTGTCCCTGGGTGCTCTCTTCTAATCCATTCTTCTTTACTGGGAATATAACGGTGTCGCAACTATGAAACACTTTCTGCTCTATGCTCATAGGATCGCTTTTCACTATCTAACTACCCTTATTTGTTTGATAGTACGTCAGACACTCATAAGAGTACTACCGCCTGTTGTCTGGCTGCGCTCTTTCGACATATACGAGGTTGTTAAGCCTGATAGGACCGAAATCCATGTTAGCATAGTCCTCCGTATCAGTGCTGCTCACAAGCCTGACTACCCCCACCAAATTGGCGCTTTAATCACACACACATATATAGGCAGAATAGTGTGAGTAGACCGGAGCAAGTTCCTCATTGGCCAGTCAAAGGCCACAGCCATGCAATTGCGGAAGAAACTGGGATTATTTAAAGTCAATCAAACGGAACAATGGTCAAATATTAGGTCCAATTTATTTGTAAGAATTTGTCAAATAAAACAATTCGTTTGAGCGTACGTCAGTTTTAAACAACGGAGTTCTTTGAATCGTGTCCGTGATAAGCGGTACCGAAGTGATCCATCAAAACTCAGCCTGGTTACCGCGCGATACCGACAGGTAATATAAACATTGCCATTTCTCTACAAAAAGAGCATTGTTTCTTTGGTAAATTGAGGCTACTTAGTGACGCTTAGACTTTCATCGTCCTTATTTTTCGGCACAGTCAATTAACTGACACAGTGAAAAATGTGCGTTGGTTCCCGCCGTTAAAATGGAATTTAGACAAATGATGCAATAAAATGTACACACTATCATTTTTCATGATATACGCAACACATATCGCATTAGCATAAAGCGATCTTCCTCTGGTATGTGCTTTCCTCTAACGTGCTATGTTATTTGTAGCAAGACCAACTTGGATGAGTCATGAACTGCTCGTTAAAGAATGGCGGCTTCATATGGAATTCTACAACTTCGTTGAGGCCAAATGAGCGATGTCATAACAACAAAAACCACGCAAACAGTCCCCGAAATTACCATCAACAATTAGCACAATATGGTTCCAACACACTATCTTCATTGAGACCAAGTCTACTCTCAGATTTAAATTGGACTGTTATACACAATTGATTCATCTGAGTGAACGTTATGTCAATTAGTTAAAACTCGAAGGAATGGGTTCTTTTTTCCTCAACACCACACTCATGAAGAATTACAAAAGAAACACTACTTCAGTGGTTGACACTGTTATCTAACTGCCATCAAACCACATGAAAGAAAGTTATTGTTGAGAGTCAAATTACAGATAATTGAAAACGCAAACTGGTCAACGACCCAAAATAATTAATTACCGAATACAAGAAGCAATATTACCATCATAATTTTTGCAAAAAATTGCTCAGAGGAATTAGCTGGACGGAATATATTATACAGTAAGATATGTATAAATTACCTTACATTATAAATAAAGTAAGTTGTGTAAAATCAGGATATATTTAGAAGAAAACGTTAATGAGATGCACTCACTTGAAAACTACGAATATGCACTACGAATATGTCTACATAACCAATACGGGAAGCCTGAATGTGAACTGGCTACTTAGAGGATGTCATTATTTTGTATGGCTGCTGGCCAGCACGCGGAAGTTAAGCATCACAAAGAGAAAATTTGTATAAAATAACATGTATTAAGAGAAAGCGACGATACCGTATTCGGTTGGCATCTGTTAACATGACAATAAACACAACTTGGTTTAGCAAGATGACAAAAGACACCTTGCGTGACGCACATAGGTCACCCGTTACCATTAACTGAACACATAACAACTCACTTATATAAGTTTAATGTATTAGATACTTTAATGTGTTGGACTTGAAAATCCTGGAACTAATTGAAAGAATTTGTGTCTGAATACATAGAATCGTTGTTGTTGTTCACAGGTCCACGGTACGCACGCTAAGCGAGAACTAAAAAGTAGAGCAGCAGAACACCGAACACGGATCACATAACCTCCCTGAAATAGTATCGCGTACCTGTTCACAAAAAGCGATTCTCGGAATTACTGGCTGTGTGTTAAGAAAATTGGTGAAATTACATTGTAGAGTATGCGGGTGATCAGATGGAGATAAAAAACTGCATAGAAAGGTTTAAGTTTTTCAACAAAATCATAGAACCCATAGATGCTATATATTGAAACAAAGGCTGCAAACTTTCGGGTACAAAGCGATCGGCTTGAGGTTACGTTCAACTATCCTTTTGCTTACTGTTTCCGCCAATCCGACCAGCCTCTGGACCAGTTCACGATGTGACGAACTGATCACCTATAACATCTATCACAAAGTTATGCCGGGTTTGTGATTTTTGGGCAAGCTATACACTTTGGGTATCTGAGACCTTTCAAATATGAAGCTACAGTGATTTGTTTCATAAATCAAGTCGTTCCTCCTCAGATTTTGGAGACAGTCGGTGTTAAATTATTTTTAGGGATTCAAAGTACTCCATTCAGTAACACATAGTCGACAATTCCAGTAACGCTACGTTAGACGATCGGGTCAGCTGGACTCTCTTTCTAGTCCGACACAACACCAGAGAAGACGACCGAAAGGGTTGAAAGGTATACAGCACTATTGACGAAAATTACAATAAAGAGGATCTCTATCGTCTTGTATGTAAACTTACCAGATATTCAAATTATCCAACAGTAAAAGCATTCAGATTGGAACAACTGAAAGCTACCTCACAAATTGGCCACCATTCAAAGTAAAATGAACCAATTAAAACAGTCAGGTATCGATTACGTTTAGATTTTGTCAAACAATACTGAATAAGAAAGTTTTAGTAAGTACCCAATGAGGAAAACAGATACTATGTGCAGCCATGATATAAAACTCAGTACAACTGTTCAGTTCATACAACAAATGGCAAAACTGTAACAAATTGAGGACTGACCCTCCAAAAAACCCAACATCCGAACTCGCACTGAACACAGTGGGAGGAACATACCAAACAAATTTTAACAAATCCAGTAGTTGATGACCTCCTTTTCAATAGATTTAGTCAAACATATCTTCTTAGCAGCTGGGTGTAACTTTGATTGATCTGTCTTAATTTGTGACGTTTTGCCGATACACTCAGCTTTTCTCAGTGTGACGTAAACGGAGTTCGTGTTTGGTGGTAGAATGATAATGCTCGGAAGCTTCTTTATCTGATTGCCAGAGTAAGCATGTGCTTGACTCAATTAGCCCTTTTGCTCGATCGAAATATGTCGATGTTTTTGGATCAGATCGACTAACTCAATGTTGTGAGTCAATAACACGGGTGGAGCAAGGGTTATGTATTTATATAAGAAACCAACACTTGGGTTATGCGTTTCAACGTAACAACAAACAATACACTCATCTGTGTACAGTACTGGGCTCAAAACGTCACGGTTGTCATAGACGTCAATGCTCACTTCCTTTACATACCAGGAACTATTTCGTGCGCTGCTGCACTGCGATTTTTCTTCTTGTATTTTTCCTGCGGCTACTTCAATGTCAAAATTTACGCTATGGCCCCACTATTGAATAGCAAGGGTGTGAGTAGTATTGTAAGATGGCTCCTCCTCACTACATTAACTTTGAACCAACTAGCCATGTCACCTGCCTGGAACTATATTGTTTTCGGTTGATCACATAAAGGCTCAAACTGTGTCCCAACAGGAATAACAGAAAAACTGAACGGTTGTATGTAAAATCTATGACTTGCCGAAAGCGTCACAACTACAATTCAGTTCGGGGAAAGTTCAAATAAATTCCTGACAAATGGATTTGGATTTAAAGCAAAACATGCTCTCATACTGTGGTAGGTGACCGGGTTGGAGATGCGAATAGTTCAACAACCAGTGGATTACCTCGGCGCGGTATTGGGATCTCGTCAACGCCCGCAACAGATGGATCACGAACAATACGACAGAATAAGCGAATCGTTGTTGAGCGAAATCGGTCCAACAGGTGAGGAATAGAAGACAAAAATCCACGATAGAAAATGTCAACCAAACGCGCAGAAGCAACCAGAGTTTCACAAGACGTGTAAGTGAAAACATTACTGCGTTGTGGACTGAAATTCCAGTTCATAAGCGAACGGTGTGGAAACGTACAAATTGGCCAATGAAGCCCTGTTTTGTTGAATGACCTACCACCACAGTATCTTCGTCAAATTGCGTCACTTGTAATCTCTTACCTTGTGACTAGTTTTATTGAGTGTTGAACAGGGGAAGTGTGCATATTTGTTCATTCAAGATAAATTAAAATTGTCAGCCACCGAGGACAGTCGTCGCTGGACAGAGTTTAAGTGAGCTAATTCCAACGTGGTGATTTGTAAGTGGTGTTCCGTGATGGCGATGTGTCGCAGTCAATGGCATACCTGTATCCATACCATTTCTAGTTCTTCCGCCTAGTCTTGTTTTAATAATTTTCAACCGTATTAGTAACGTTTTCTTCTAGGATATTCCAAGTCAATGTTGGGGCGAGCGGCAGCCCGGTCAGGCTCATGACTGTTATGATGATGATGATGTTGAAGTTTTAGATGATGGGTTGTCAATTACAATACTTTGTAAGTAGTAGCAGTAAAATCGCCAATCATCTAAATAACACCAAGAGGATGCACAAAGAGGTTGTAAGGCAAATAATGACAAACTACGCTCAGTACACTTACGGCAGTGATTCGAACAGAATACAGGAATGGAATCCATGGTTATCTTGTAATGTCTGTAGACACTGAGGTATTGGTCTCCAGGACGGAATCTCTGTGTAGTTCACAGTGCACAGTAGCTGTGTATACTCACCGGTCCACATAAGACCCAGCCATGATCTGTTCACATGTGCGGATGTTCTCTCTCTTGTCAACGCAGTGTTGAGTCACGCGTCATATGCTGTTGCTAGAGGCGGGGTGCGTTGTGAGTGCATGTGGATGCATGCTTGTGTGACTAACTGCAGTGGTGTTTGCAAACAGGCATTGGAAGTTGAAGAGGATGCATGCTAGTGAAAACCGCTTACTGGGGGATGGGCGTGGCGTTACATTCTAGTCATGCCACAGAATGACGGTCTACAACTTTTCCAGTTTAAGATGTCCCGATATCAATTTAAGATGTCCTACTAAAGGATTCCTCCGGGTTCAACGAAGAACAAGATCGCACAACAACTGTACCCACAAGTAGGCTGACAGATAGGGATTAGTTGGCTCATACGGAATGTGAAGACAGATCCACCGGGTGCTGAAGGTAAACGAAGCTAATGGGCCTGGACACGACAACTAGGCTGATGGGGGTGCAGGCTGACGTGCACGGGGTGAGAAATGACAGTGCAGGTGTACTCGTACAGCACAGGTGTATTCGTACGGCGCAGAAAGCACACGGACATCTGTGGCAAATCGGTCATCTGTTCGGTCGGTACATGAACGATCCAATCAGGTTGACGTGGCCCTTAGTCATCGTCGTCCGAACGGTCGGATGGGTCGGGCAAGCCCTGTTTCAGAGCGGTAGCTATCTGAGTGGTAGCTTGACTGCTACCACGACAACTAAGGGTAGAGTTGACAGACCCAGAGTAATACCGGTGGTCCACGAAGTGTGGACCAGGCTACAAAATCCGGAATCCAAACTGATAAGGCTTACCCGACGAACAGGCCCCCTAACCGGGTCGGGTTAGCGAGCCGTCCCAACGCACTGCTGTAACCACAGCCATCGCGGCAGGAACGCGGGGGAACGCGCATTTCACTTCGGTTCCACCGTCCCAGTGCTTTGGCCTGCGTGGTCAACCAACGATAGCAAATGACTACTGATACATGCCTGTAACTGCTTCGGTGTTTGAAAGGCAATGCTGGGCTGGGAACCAGCATGCATCCATAAGCACAAATGGACATGTTAAAAATGTGGTAATTTCCCCAACGGACTGTGTTACCATTGTGGTGGATTGCCAGGCCGGAGGTGCGAGTATTCAAGCACTCGGCGGAGTACCTCAACGCGGAAGGCAGGCACGTCCACAACCCTCAACGATCGGATGGCGGACAACGGGGGAAGTCGGATGAGTCATCGCTCGACCGGATCGGACCAACGGGCGAGACATGACAGGCAAAATAGACTGGACGACGAAATCGGAGGCTCGATTATTCCAACACTCGGGGGAATATCTCGACACCACCGTGGAATACGATCAAAGCCGATTGTGGATAGATGGAGAACAACACGAGTGCCGGACGAGCCATCGCTCAACGGAATCGGACCAATGGACGAAGAACGGTAGGCGGAAAACCCCCTGATAGACGGCGCCGATCACACACCTAAACCGGGCAGAATCGCACACGACGCGTGAACGGAAACCTGGGGGTGTTGTGGACTGGAATGCTGACTCATAAACGCGAGGGCGCGCGTAGCATGTGAACTAGCGTGTTGGACAATAAAGATTGTGCTTTATTGGACGCCTTTTCGCTACACCATGACAAATTTTTTATCAAACGATGGATAGCATAAGGCTGCATTCCTGAACCACACAGACTTGTAAATTACTAAAAAGACTGATCATAAACTAACAACTTTCCCGTAGAATTGAAGGCATGTCGTACTGCGTTTTTATGTTTACCGTGCCATTTGTGGACTCCGACGTGCCATTTTATAGCCTTGCTACCAAAGCGACAAGCGTCACTGGTTACATCTCAGTTTTGTCGCCTTATTGTCGAGCGGTATCCTTCCTGTCAACATGTCTTATCTAACCATTTTACCCATATGGGGTGAACAGTTGGTTCAAAAAATGTTGTCCAAATTGAGGTGCGTTGTTCTCTAGTGACATGCATTGTCTTGGAAAATGCCGTGCGTAAGTTAAACTGGGTCAAATATCATGTCAGAACCAGATCACATAGGCGGACCACGACTAAGAGGACAATATACAGCTTTAGATGAAATAACTGTCAGTGCTGAGACAATTTGTTTACTCTGCAGATGAACCATACGCAGTACATGGAGAGTACTGGATCTGGTTAGCTAGAACTGGCTACCTGTTCCTGATGTACGCTTGTCAGTGTCCTTCTCTCTATTTTGACTAAGCTGAATAACAGATCGATCACAGTCTCCAAGCCTGAGGGAATAGCGACCGGGGTAGGTGACAGAATAGTAAAAGTCCACTCTGGCCTTAAGTGACCTAGACCTGACCCAAGCGAAACAAAAAGCTCCTTGTGAGTACCTTGGAGGTTCTGTTGGCTACTGTGCCAACAGAACAGTACGACTAAGAATAGGCTAGGCGCAGGTGACCGCATTCCCTTACTATGGCTGGTCGAGATAAGGGTGGACACTGAAAGTGGTTTACTAAATATGGAAACCTGGCAACTGGTAAGTTACAATTAACCGGTCAAGCAATTCATAATAGAAACTGTCTACTGGATGCACAACATCTTTACGTTTCGTTTCACCAATATTTTCTGCAAGGTATCTGCCCAGGAAAAGAATTAGTTGGCAGTTTTATTTGTTTCAGTCTTGTCATATTGTTAGCTCTAGTGATCTGTACTGTAAGGGTTTTGTGAACCATGTTACACGCCTCATACATGTAGTTGAAATTACATTCTGTCCCATAAACGCACAGCTTTCTCATATTCTTGCTGCGGAAGCCTATGGTCTCAAGCTCATTGTTTTGTCGACCAACTCAGTCTGAATTTTAAAAAAATTTGTTGTTTGCCTCTCGGTGTCAATCGCCCATGTGATCAAGAGTGAGTGCTATTGTAATACAGTTCGTTGTCGTGTGATTGACGCCACTTAAGTTTTCGACTGTGTAAGTTGTGTGCATGACTTACTGGGCCTCTGGCTCATGCTTGTCCGTTTTTGTTACCATTCCAGATTGGCCAATGCAGGTATGGCGTACATGATTGGCTGCACTCCACCACATACATGAGATGGAAAGTCGGCCCATTTCGGTGTAAATTCACACTGGCTGTTCATCTGTGCATACGGTTTGAACATCCGGTGGCTGACAAGCCTATAACTCAGAGTGCTCGGTATGCGAGTCTGACCAGCTGCACCCAGTCGCGTTCCAGTATTACGGTTTATCAATGCAAGCAAATGGTGAATGGAGAAAGCCACACAGTGTACATCACGTTCGCCCGAACATCCACAATTCACAATCCGCCTACGTTGAAATGAAAGTACCGATTTTCAACCAACCTAGAAATTATCAGCGCTTACCGTCTGCGTATTCTTGGTCAAGCCAGCTGCTAAATCAACAAGTCTCACAGAAAATATACAGTGCTCTCAGCCAAGCTAATTACACACAGTATGCAAATATACTGACATGTTATCTCACGGTTCGGCTCTCACCCATACAGCTTCTGTCGTGAAGTTGTATAAAAGTATATCGCACTCTGAATCTCCTGTGGCTGCGGATGAAAACGGAATATTAGAGGGGGTTTTCTGGTAGCATCGTCAGCAACTATTTAGACGGGAGATTGTTAACGGCCAGAACATTACAACTAATCTCCAAGACTATGAATTGGGAGGTGGAGAAAATTGGGAGAAAACAGGTTGTTCAAAATTTGCACTCACATAAAGCTGTAGGAAGTCCTTTTGTATGGATTGATTAAAGTAAGGCACGTTAAAACATTTGATTTTCTAAAACTCATTTAACCAACTTTAATCTGTTCTGCAATCACACCAACAGAAGAGGCGTAAAGAGACAGAAAGCGTGCGCAACTGCTGGTAGCAGCCAACCACTGACGTTATCTGAAAGCAGGCCTTGCTGAAGTATTCCATCAAAAGTGGCTTGCATATCAATGAAAGTTATCAAATTTGACTACAGACGGCGCCAGATAATGTTGAGGATCATAAAAGGAGGAACTCAGCGTCCTGGCCTCACAAGCTGTTGTGAACCTTAGAAAGGATACACCAGTTCGTCCTCGATATAGTTGTACGCTCGTCAGAAATCGAACTCTCCTCCTTATAACAATTAGCCCAGAAAATCTCAGTCCCGAAAATACCGCAACTGTCCCAATATTTTCTCCCAAGACAAGCCAAAGGACGCGTGCTTAAAGCAGCTCTGTTCCGCTCCAAAAACGTGTGCGACAATGAGAAAAATACAAGGTATTTATATGGTGTATAATGACCTAAAAACACTCTCGAATCCGAAAATGGAAGGTCAGTTACGGAAAAAAATAGTTGGAGTCACTAGGTTTCCAATGAGCATAGCGGAATAAAGGTCGGACAGGTAAAAAAATAACCAAGGTTACCTCTCGACCATTCTGGTCAGTTCCACTCATTCTGTTTGGATGGAAGCGGTTTTGGACGAACAGCAAATAACTCCCTAACACAAGCATGAGGGTCGCAGTGCACCTTCCGGTCAGGACTAGGATATGCACTACTGGTGCGATATAAAAAGGGTAAAACTCAAGTCTTGTGTTTCATTTCGAAGTAGGCTAACGACAATACCTGTCTGAATGCGAAGACTGCGATCAGGTGTGGGTGGTGTTTCATATCAATTAATCTAACCCTCCAAACCCCAATCAAAACTTTTGCTCATCTAGAAACAACCCACTAATCAGTCCTCAGTTCATCAGTGAATATTTAGTTGGCATTAGTGCAATAACAGTTCCCGAAATAGACGGTGCTTAATGGGACAGTTTAGTTCATGGTCAACATCAGTCCCTTGTTCACGTTATATGAACTAAGGTGATACCAGGGCTTCATTCGTTACACGCCTTACGTTTTGGTTTACCACAGTCTGGCATTTAAGGGCGTATGCTCGAGTGGACAAAAATTCAAAACATGCAGATGTGCTGAAGTGTCCTGTGTACGGATTGCAAATATTCACTGGAAAACAGATCAGTGTGCGAGTTACGGTAGAACTGGCATAACACCTTACCAACTAACGTCAAGCCTTCGTCTACATTTCATTTTGCTGGACTCTTATCGTTCAATGTGTAACGGTTGACACTGCATTGATTTCTCCTGTTTGAACATAAATCCACGTGACCCAGTCATTTTGCAAAAACAACGTAGAAAATAACCGAGCAGTCTAAGACCAAAACTTTCCTTATTGGGGAAAAACAGGCCATACATCCAAAATGGAAGGCGAATCTTCAGTTACCGTGAAACCAATCAAATTTAATCGTCATGGGTTTCATATTGTCAAAAACACACGGCCAAACCGAAAAACCTCGGTTACATTTCGGAGTAAACATCTAGGAAAGACATATGTTCAACTGAACAAAACAGCGAGTAGGAGGAAAACCCAAGGTATTAAAAAGAGCGAAAAGATGAAACGGGAAGTGAAGCCTACAAAACAAGCCGATTCCTTGAATCTGGAAGTGACGGGACTGAAGCAAAGAAACTCAGCAGACAGTAGTCACTCTCGTCAGAAAAAGGCACAGAGAAGAATCCTTCCCTGCTACTTAGCGGAAGAAAATAGTCCAACTCCTGGACAACAATTACTTTTAACAGTTCAATCGCAGGAGGAGATCCTCAAACAATTCAACTCAGCTGAGGCAAGAAATGTACAAGATGCGAACGTTGCCGAGGAAGACTCTTACGAATTCAACCGTGCGAAACAAAAGTACCATATAATCCAGCCTGTGGATGCGCACCTATTGACGGCCAAATCCGGGCTCATTCTCTATGACCTAGCCGACTACATTGGGATGAAAATGATTGGTAAAAAAGCAGTTGAATTAGATGATCACTTTCCAAGACGCTCAACGACCAGGATCCTTTTCGGTGAATCATTAAATGAGTTAGGTGAGTCAGGTGGCCATTGGGAGTATGATTTATTATCTCAGTGTAAGTTTTCGTAAACGTGAATGAACCTAAACTTGTGAAGCAGCACTTTCTGAAAGCAAATTTTAACGGGATGGTCAAAAGTCTGTGCGCACGATTTGCAGCGCGACCGAATTATCATATGTGAACGCTCATCCAATTTCGTTTGGAGTTAACAGACAGTAACTGTGTCTCTATTTTGAGACGATCGGGCAACCTGATCATTACTCACAAGCGAAAGTGGTTCAGCGTTCACATATGATAATTCGGTCGTGCCTAGCGTGAGGTCAATGGCGCAGTGGTAAACACGGTTGCCTCATGAACAGCATGTCCGTGGTTTAAGTCCCGGCAGTGGCGATGATATGCACTACTGACTAGCTCTAATGAGAGCGAAACTCGAGTCTAGTGCTTCTTTTCGAAAGGGGCCGACTGGAAATATCTGACTGACCACAAATTGTGTACATTACCTCTACTGAGTATTGCGGTAAAGTCAAGTTTAATGAGAAATAACTTTAGTTGGACTTTTCATGCAATTGACCTAAAGGTCAGTTGGTCTTAGTTTGTATAAACTCTCCTGAATTTTGAATTGAAAATATGAACGACGAAAACTTAGTATTCAGTTGAAACCTTACTGGCTTTATGTTACGTAGACTCACCAACCTCAGGGGACGATGGGTTCGCAAAGAACAGAACAACGTTATAACCGATGACCACTGAATTGACTGTACTTTTCCTTCTGAAATATTTTCTTTGTGTTACGTAGACTCACCAACCTCAGGGGACGATGGGTTCGCAAAGAACAGAACAACGTTATAACCGATGACCACTGAATTGACTGTACTTTTCCT
>JTDE01001386.1:36414-50340 GCA_014338405.1 Paragonimus skrjabini miyazakii | reverse complement strand
TGTATCCATTCCATTTCCGCTTCTTCCTCTTAGTCCTTTCTCAATAATTTTCACCCTTCTTAGTAACGTTTTCTTCTAGGATATTCCACGTCACTGTTGTTGTGAGCGGTGGCCCGAGCCACGGTACCTTTTGGTCAGGCTCATGGCTGTTATGATGATGATGATGATGATGACAGACTTAGATAGTTAGGTCATGTACTAAGGATGCCAGCTAGTCGTCTACCGCATCGAGCACTGTTTGCCGACGCTGCGGCCAATTGGCTCAAAGTGCGAGGTGGACAGACGATGACCTAACGTAGACAAATGAAATCGTTCACGAAAGGGTTGGGCACTGTAGATCGGGTTCGTCTCCCGGGTTGGAGCCCTCGTGACTCAGAAAGTCGGTGGCTTGAAACTTTAGGTGAGATGGCGGCTAACCGAGCTCAGTGGCGTGAATGTTATCGTTGTTTGTCCGAGCTGTCTGTGAAGCGAGTGCACTTAATGACGCGAGGCGGTGAAAGCCGTAAGAAAGCTGCCTTGCTGATGACGCCTTACTTTCATCTACAGTTTGGTTGTTTTTTACAAAGTGTAGGCAACTTTACGTTGAATGGTTGACTATAAACGTAGCTATTTTTACTAGACAGGTCGAGATCTCCGATCTCATTAAACCTGCTAGGCGATATTTTAGATTACTGGTGAGTAGTCGGGGATTTGGCTAATTTCAAGTTGAACATCACCCACAATATCGCCTAGCAGGTTTAAGGAGATCGGGGATCTCGACCTGTCTAGGAAGTACTAATCGCGGGGTTATCGATTGGAGTTAACAGACAGTAACTGTGTCTCCATTTCTAGACGATCGGGCAACCTGATCATTACTCACAAGCGAAAGTAGTTGAGCGTTCATATATGATAATTCGGTCGTGCCTAACGTGAGGTCAATGGCGCAGTGGCAAACACGGTTACCTCATGAACAGAATGTCCGTGGTTCGAGTCCCGGCAGTGGCGATGATATGCACTACTGACGAGCTCTACTGAGAGCGAAACTCAAGTCTAGTGCTTCTTTTCGAGAGGGGCCTACTGGAAAGTCTATGGGGATGCGACAGCTGCGATCAGTTTTGGGTGATGTTCAACTTGAAAGATATTCAATCTTTTTATATTGCCATGTATCAAAACTAATCATGTTTGGAGCTTCCGCCCTGTGAATAGTAGTATAATCCATCCCCTTTATCCTTGGAGGAAACTTTTAGCAACAATGAATACGAACAATAAATGTGGCAATGAATGTCGTAGTAATTATCATTCGTGATGTTTTGGTCGCTGTAACTTTCCGCACCGTTGTAGTAAGGGTTTCCGAATGATAGAGTTCAATGACATGCTTTTGAGTGTGGTCCAGAGAAACACAGAGCAATCCGTTTCAAACCACTGCTGGATGCAGACGCTGCCGATAACAGGTCGTGCGTAAATCAAAGACATCCGTCGACGTAGGAACTACTTGCCAAATGACGCTCCGGCAACCCTGATATTCAAAGTTTGAAGTCAGCGATTTCTTTCCTCAAAGCTGATTGACAAACATAACTAACGAGCCTTTTCCTCGCCTCGAAACCGTACACTGAGTTGAGCAGAACGAGGAAATTACGTGAAGGTATTATTGTGGGCAGAGATTGCAAGACGTGGTGCTGATTCAGTGTTGTGGAACAAAGCTATGGAGACTGTTGACTAATTTCGTCAAATAAGAAACCATATTTGCAACATCGTATGCACAAAATAGAAATAGATACTCGTAACTCTGATGTTGGGGTTGCTTCCCCCAATCTGAATCATTCGTGGCGATAGAGACATCCTGCTAAAACTTAAGAGTTGTGCACATAAAGCGAATTTGATAGCATTACTATTCCACTACTACAGAACATGGTCACTTGGAACAGAGGATCTAAACAGCTTTGAATTAGCCGTTCACTGTTTTGTTCGCACGCACTCGGTTGCATCGGGAGGCGAACAGAGACGAAATTGGGATGATGATACTTCTTAGTGAGATCATACCTAGTTCGGTTACTGGGTGTTTAAATGTGGATACATCTAGTCAGTTGGGTCATTTACTAGGGATACCAACCAACGATCTTCCATACTGATCCGTCTTTTTCCACATTCCAGCTTAGTTGTGCAAGGTTTGTGATGGAATAATCCTACCAGCTTGGAGAACTGAAGAGAGTTACCGATAGTTTAAGTACTGTGTGTCCGATTTCGGCCTTGGGTTAGAAACCTCGTAGCCCACAAAACCGGTGCCTGAAGATGTCAAAATAGATGGCGGATAATTAGATTCAATTGATAAGATGTCAGCATTATCTAGTCGAATTGTATATGAACTAACTATCATCAATAAATCAAGGCAATGAAAGCGGCAGAGAATCTGATTCGCAGATACCACCTTGTCCTTATTTTCGACCTGATTGTTGGTTTGCAAGATGCAGGCAACTTACTGTTGCACATTTGGGGTTAAACCTAAAAAAATGTGTTGACTTTGCTGTCACCACTTGTCTATTTTTTACTCCTAAACTGGGAATTCTTTATCACTTCATGATTTCATTTCAGTGCAACACCAGTGTCATCTACTGATGTAGACTTCAGTGGCAACAATGTTCGCCTCATGCAACCGACATTAGCTGAACAAGCTTCAAGCCGGTAACCATCCTGTTGTCAGCTGCATCCCACGTACGATAGTCCACCACAACTTGAGCAAAGTCGAAAAGAGTCAGTATCGACAACTGACTGTCATTTTTACCAACCAAATATTCGAATTCATTAGTAAAAACAACTCGCATCGATAACATGGTTTTATCCGCCTTGATTCTTAATTCCGAAAATATGACTGTTTCTTTCTAATCTGGTAGGCACTATTTACAACCGAGCTGTGGAGAAACAACCTGTCTCATATCCATACTGTCGCAGTTTGTCTAAGGCTCGCCGATATCGTTGGTCAAATACATTACTGAAACCAGTAAAACGACCAGTAAAATGCTATAGACCCAAGGCGCGGAATCTGTTTAACGTGAACCCGGTAAGTATTTATGGCAAGTTATCAAGAGTATTCTAACTGAAATATCTGCTTATGTATGATATACAACTTTATCTTTTATAGGCTGCTGGCAGTTGACGTATATGTTGACCGGTAACGGAGATAGATATTATTGCAGTTCCAACCGTACTCTCATTTGTAGAATACAGAAGGAAATTGAACATATAAACTGTGCGAGAAAGGGGGTGCCTGCATCGTGGACAGATAGTCTCGCTAGTTAACAGAGAAAAATGACCCTACTGGTTAACATTTTAAGGCTTCTCTAAAAACAAAAGTGTTTAATCGAAATCACGAGAATGTGCACTTAGCCACTGTCTTTTGTCAAATGCCGGCCCTATTTGATCACTGTCCCTTGAAACAAAATCTCTTTTAGTTTACAGCAATTTTGTACGACAGCGCTCACACATAGTACTTGAGCCTAGATAATCAATCATGACCCTGTTCCGCATCACAAGTTCAAACCACATACAGTACATACTTGTCACGGTTGATAATGACTACACACAGAAGCACTCGGTTAATGACACCGAACGGAAATATTGTCATACAGATTTACATTGATGGGGCATTGATGATTGATGTTTGGTGAATGAGTTATTAGTCTCAGAATAACCTAGGTACATTATACAAGCCTGGACGTAGACAAGATAATGTAAACAGGGATTTCTTCAAACAGGTAATCGTTTGAGAAGCTTTACTCGATTTCTTTATTAACCGTGTCGAACTGGCTAGTTAAACTGATGACATTCTCTGTCGTTTGTGCGTGCGATTACCAGAATGACCCAATAACAGCATAACAAGTGGGCTAGCGGAAAGAATTATTCGAATGGGAGCTGCAATCAAGTGTGGGTGGTGGTTAATTTGAACTAATCTAATGCTGTTGCAAACTGACGTATTTTGGCTTGCGTAACTCTCACAGACTTATGTTGACAACCTCGGTGAACACGATTTAAGTGATCCGAGAAAAAGAATCTAGACTGGGTTAACCGGTGAATTAGGACATAGCAGAAGAAAGAAAAGATAACGTGACTGATGTAATATGAAATGATTGGGTTGGTAATGAATACTAAGGGATTTCGGTTTATGTAACACGAAAACCACTCGAAATTAGTCACGGCTGTCACATTCTCATGGACTTTTCGGTCATACCTTTTAGAAGAGAATAATTTTACTTGACTGTAGTGCTCACTGGTGTTTGAGGTAATCAGTAGTGCATATCCTTGCCACTACCGGGACTAAAACTTCGGTGTTGATTTCATGAGGCAACGGTGCTGACCACGGTGCCAGTGACCTCAAACTAGACACGACAGAGTTATCATATGCAAATTGGTATAGTTGATTTATATTGCAAAAAGAACATAACGTGTGTAGAACATTGTAACAATGTAAATGTACACTGAATCTTAAGCTTAAGTATTAAAACCACATTCATTGTTAGATAGTTATTTTTGGGTTTTTTTATAGCCACATAAGTGGATAATTGTTCACTACAGTTCGTGTATTGTTTTGAATAAACATCTGCAATCTCTAATACGAGCGAAACACGATTATAGTGCTTCAATCCAAAACGGACTGACCGAAAATCCTATGAGAACGCGATTGTTACAATCGATTATGGGTGCTGTTCAAATAATAAAACCGAAAATTCCTTATTACCCACTGGTAATCAAAATACTGCTCAGTAATTTAGATTTCCGAGAATTCAGCATGAAAAAAGTCTCAGTTATGTGGTCATCGACTGAAGTTGACAGAACTGTTACCTCTCGAGACGGTCGGACTGACGATTCAGTCGTGCTTAATGTGAGGTCAGTGGTGAAGTAAACAGGGAGGTTGGATTAGTTGGTTTTTGATAAGTGCGGATCGAAATTTGATAGTGGCCACCTGTTCGAAATCAGTCAATTAATGACCATTACTTGCGACCGTGGTAGCTAACATTGTCGTAAAGTACAACATGGAATCGGTTATTAATAGGAAACCAGAACGAACGTAAGTGGTCATACTGTTTACAGCGTATTTAGGATAATTTCAAGCGTCCTCAGTTCTAGTGCGAAAGTCTTAACACAAGTATACTCAAGTCTAGAATGCATTCCAATAAGTATCTCGAAACTGCTGGGTTTTAGACTTTGTAGTATACACTGTCGAAGACAATTACGATTACGTAATATGAAGTTTGGGTCCAACCAACCAGCGAACAAGTCTGTACGCAGACAAAGCAACCTAGTTTCTTCGAGAGAGCAAGAGAAAGAAAGAGCATATCGGCACTAACTTACACACGGCAATCCGTGGATTAATGTTTCAAACTGATCCAACAGCACGCTTTTCACTTGTATCATGACCAAGGCAACCAGCGCACTCGAATGAGTGTGTTGCTGTCTTTTTAATTGCGTCATCGTCTGTATGAGCGACCTTTGGAATCCAGCTGTTGTTGCCGGGACAGAAAACGCATATAAGGGGGCCTTAGCCTCAGGCGTTAAGCAATGGAGACGTCCGGGCTTTTTCGAGGTTTTTCGATTATGTCGCCGGGGTGGTTGGTGGCACAATCGACGACGAAAGGCTGCCTGCTTTGCAACTACTTCTGAAAAGTAGATAGAAGGTGGTGCTGGATATAACACAAAAGGCTTAATGAATTTGGAAAAGAATGCTGCCAAGAAAACACTGGTGGGTTGATAAGACATCTTGGCCGATCGACCAGAATCAATTAGGCGGTTTAAGGCAGCCAGATTTCGAGTGGATGAATCTCTATTCTAAATGATTCGTAGAAAATACTCGTGATTACCAATGGATCCATATATCAGAATTTGACAGAGGTCGCAACCAATCTAGAGGTACTTATCAAAGAAGAGGATGGAAATAATAGTTTGAGAATAGTTCAGACCCCCTCGTAAAACGAACACTTCTTAAGATAGGAGATAAACAAGAAGTATTCTTCTAATGGCATGATGGTCACTTAAAAGGAATAGTGACACTGAAATAAGAGGTCTAGCATCAAAATCTTTATTGCTGGTGAAACGGAGAGGATGATGTTCTGTGACCAACTGATGAGGGCATAGAGGTACTTTACATAGTGTTAAGAAGAACGAATAAGAGTATAGTACCCAATTCAGAAAATGAAATGAGTCACCAGAAGAAGTCACTGTAAGTTCTCTCTAGTGAGCCCAACAGACCAAACGTAAAGCAGAAAGTGTTCCTCAAAAACCGGATAATGAAACTGCTAGTTTTTTGAATGAAGATGGATAAAAAGGAAAAGTCTTGACGCCGATAGCGTGTAGTGGCCACACTGTCGCTGGTACTTACGGAAACTACAGCTGAATGTTTAAAACCAAAGTGATGGCCCAATGGAACGCTTTTCAATTGGATACTGCACAAAAATCCGATGCATACAGCTGAATGTGTTTCTTTCTGAAGGCCCGTTGTTTCCGCAATATGCAATCTTTTTATGAAATAATCTAATCCTCTAGAGAAACATGGCGGAATGACCCAATCATTTGATTTATTTTCTAGTTTACTAACGTACGCTGTGTAAGTGACATTAGGTGCCCACTTGTAAACAACCCATCACACCATTATACCATAAGAAGACGAGGTTTGACTCGACTTCTAGAGATAAGTATCGAATGACTGACACTTAAGAACAAAATGTTCCGGCCAAAATAACCGCCTGCAACCGAAAAAGTGAGAAACATGAACAGGAGCTTGTTATGATTGGAGAAATGTTGAATATTTCTGGTAATCGGTGTGTACTAAGTTGGGTGAATGATGTGTTTCACCTGCTTGTCACAACCACGTTCAAGTACACAGTGCACCGCAATGAATAAAACAAACTCGTTCAAGGAAAACTTTCATAAGGTGTGAGGTAATTTTTGCGTTACGTCCCGCCTTTGAAGAAACAAACAAAAGTAAACCAAATCCTCCTGGAAGCAACACTATGGCAGATTTGGCAGACTAAGCCCAGTCTGTTTACACAATAATTACAGAGTAGTTGACTAGGATGAAGAAAACCTTTCGCATGGGTTAAACTCTTCGGCGGTGATCTCTCAAGAATATGTACTGATTCGGCTGCGGTATGCATCACGATTTTGCGTCAATAAGTTATTCGTTCCATAGGCTGTAAAGTGAAGGTGAGAACGGTGAGTTTTTCGTTATATGGCTTCACTGGCAGAGGTTGGATTCCGTCAGGTTTACCCAGTAAGACGAAATAAAGAAGAATTTGAACAACTCAAATGAATGGGAGTCAATATTACCCCTGTTGTGACTCCACCACACGTCTGTGAGTAACCGAAATTAGATGAATATGTGAGTGAGTGATTCTTCTTAGCCCGTTGGAGAAACTGATCAATATCCCGATGATCTGTACGAAAGGCAGTAATTGAAGTGGCCACAGAGTACATAATCAGCATTGGGTGACTGTTCAACTTCTGGAGGAGCAAATACGTTCAGTGTGCAAACTTATGTGTTCAATCTCCAGAAGTAACGCATAAACTGGTCCGTCAGTGGCTGCATAGAGTCCTAGGTTTAGATGCGGACTATGAACTGAAGGATATTTTGAAATACCATGTGACTGGAACAGTGTTTCATTGCAATCATGCTGTTATACAACATCAAATCTAGGGTGGCGTAACGCAGACTGGTTTGTCCAAATAGTTGGTCAAATTTTTGAAATATGTATCTTCAGCGTTGTTTATTGTTTAAACAATCGTCACAGAAAATTAAAGATGGGAGTCCTCTGACAGTTCGTGGTATCTTAAGTCAATAAGAATGATTCTGATGAAAACACAAGTAATTACTAGCTCGTCTGTGGTTGTTGCTTTGAGGCAGTCTCATTGTATTGCACTCACTGGGATTAGGTTACGTGATTCCAACACTACACTCTCCGGTAATAACAGACTTGTGTTCCCAAACAGATGCTTGTTTCATAAATCCTCAGGCGAGGTGGCCGTCATGTAGTTGGTCAGCAAATATTCAGCGGGAAATAATACAAAAAGCATGATTAATCGAAAGAAAGATGAACGAAAGAAGTATGATAATATCCCCTAAACACCTCACTATCCTTTCAATGATAACGATTAAGCTGTAATAGATTATAAGGCAACTTAGGAACAACTTTTCAGTTTGGTTGTTCGCATACACTTAAAGTACTTTAACTCCCCAGACGGTATATAGAGTCTACGCAAATGTACGTTAAGTGAATATGATAAACAAAATGCACTAAACTGTCCGTTGCCCTATGTTAGCCTAATTTCGACACAGTTATGAACTAGAAGTGAAGGAGAATGTTGACGACAGTGTTTTGATTTTTCTAGTTTTCACGAATGTCTACCGAACTGAGCGACTTACACAGTTATGTATACATAGATATGCAAGTAGTACTATTAGTTTAGAATTATAGTATAAAGTTCCACACTCACGTTTGAACAAATAGGTGGACAGATTGTGTATAGCTTTATGTCTACACTGATCTGATAAGGGTATTTTCCAAACAGCGAATTGCAAATTTCAGAACGTGTACAATCTGAGTAAGCACTCAATTAGAGTTAACAAAGCTAGCAGATTATTGTATGGGGGTCTCGATAAACATCGCCGTCGTTGACTACTGGTCAACAGCTCAAACTCCCTGTATGTGTAACCTTCTTTCGTTTCACCTACTCAAAGTAATTTAATCCAACTCAATTGAAGACCAATTGGAATGTAAGAGGCAAAGTGATGAATCAAGATTTACTGTCGGGGGATCAAGTCCATAAAAAACCACCATTTAGAACAGTGCACAAAACGATTTGATTTCCCTTGACAAAATGGCTTTTTGTGGAACATACGCCAAACATGGATTTGCTGAATCTTTCATAGTTCACAAACATTAGTGGTCATGCCGAAAAATCGGACTGAATGACGTGAACATTACCGTTGTTTGGTTAAGTTTTCCGTGAAGTAGGTGTAGTTAAGACAGTGAGCAGCAAAATCCTGGAAGAACCTGTCTTCTTGATGATACCCGATGTTCAGTTATAACCTGGTTGTTGGTCAGCAAAATGTAGGCAGTTTGATGTTAAATGTCCAATGATGAGGTCCCATCCCTGCAATTTCAGTTACTTTCTAGTTAGGGCCTGCTGTTCTGTCCAAGTATGCATGACAGCTAAGAACCAGTGCCAACTACTGATGTGTTGTTGTCTGTTTTGATGATGAAGATGATGGTAATGACGATGAATGGGGCTGACGATGATGATCTACTGATGGTCATCATCGAGATCATCATCACAGTCGCATAAATATCTGAAGGTTACATGTAGGGAGTTATTAGAAAAACTTATTGGGTGAACAACGGATATTTCTGTTCCATTTGCTCTAAGAACGAGATACTCAACTGGCACACACTTGTAAGCTTGCAATAGGTGCGCGCAATGTTGACGCAGTCTGTGTAAAATATGAAAACGCTTCTATTCATTTTTATTAATGAGTGTACACATGATTCGCGTATTTTCTGCGGTTTTCAGGTTTGTTTCAGAAAGTGCGCAAAAAGTGCGGATGAACTGGATTCAGAGATCTTTACGCCCACACATGATGAGTCGGTAAGCAGTAGACAGAATTAAACATTCGTCTGTATATTGGCACAACTTATTAGAACAGCTAGTCGTTTGCAATGAAACCGAAAACTAAAACGACTGTAAGCTGTGTAATTCACGTAGAACAAGATAAAATAACTGAAGTTTACCGGAATCAGATTGTTTCTCTGCAAAACCTATTGATACTTAACAACATGAACAAATTACTGCCAAGTTAATGATGCAAACAACAAATAACAGTTAACATTTGACAACCTACAAGAGCAGTACAGTATGCATTTAAACTGAGTATTGCTAAACGATGAACTTGCAAAACATCTTAGCCCGGAATACTAGTGCACTAGTTTCAATGATCGAGGATGCGTTGTGTTATGATGTCGTTATTCTAGTTGTGAGGTTGCACTGGGCGGAACACTTTCGAGGGTCAATTTAGCTGGGCTTTTGCTTCTACTGTGTTGCCGCCACAAACTTGTTGTGTAGCTCCCTGGTCGGTGGACTTGGGATCACCTACCGAAACTGATGTCCCGCAATTGCATTTCGACTGTCAAGTGTGACAGGGCTGCTGGCCCATACACACTGATTCCATTGCTTTTCATTGAAAACTTGATATTATTAATGTTCACGACGGTGAGGATGACGATGCGGGGATTTTATCACCAGACTACTTTCAAAATTGCCAGTAGCCTGACTTTTTATTGTGTTACTCCTGGTTTCAATAAACACCACTAATTTGATGATGAAAGAACTTACCTCGTTACACATGCTGTTTATTCTTGATATATCTGAAAGAAAAAGAAATCGGTTATAAAGTGTTGCTGAGTTAGGATTTGGCATCACGAATACTTTTACCATCGTAAATTTGAAGGTTCTCGGTTGTCACGGTCATAAACTGGTCATAAAATACACTGATACAGACCAACCAACAAAGTGGTGTCAACAAAATAACAACTATTTTAACTTCTATCTAGTAAGCAGCACCCGTGCTATCGAAATTTCTTAAAGCAGAAAGGAAGTGATCAGTCAGCTTTTAGTATGGCCCTTGCAGAATATAATCCCTCACTGAGCGCCTCGTTTACTTTATCAAAATGATTACAAAAATTCGTGTCGTGACAAAATCTTTACATTTATCTGGTGTTGTCGCATAAGGCAGATTGTGAGCAGGTTGCTTATAATGATCACATGATTCAAGTACTAAAAGAGTGGTACCATGAAAAAGTACATATATATATATATATTCCAATATGACAGATTACTTGGGGTTGCCGACAAACGCGAACCATCGACGGTGTTGATTTGGTTAGTACGACTGTCAGTTAAGCTTACCGTCCAAAAGAGAATGAGCATCACGTTTTAATGTTTTTAGTTTAAACAGCTTAACCTCGAAAATTTTTGTAGATACTACTATCTGTAAGGCTGTGACAGCTCTTCAAAAAAAGATGGATATTCCCTTTACCATTTTGAGCAACCAACAAGCAGCCACATAGTAGGTGTAACTACTTGGCTTTCCACTTTTGATACATCATCAATTTGCAACTGATAGGTTGAGCTTGGGCGGCATTCTGCAAAAGTTTCTCACGGCAAAGTTTTTGCTGCACAATGTTCTTCTTAACGGATCATTTTGTTCCCTTGAAAAGATTCTAATTTTAATCTTCATCTCGAAAATCTGGCGAAAGATTTTCTCTCATAGTAACCTAATTAAAAACTGCCATATGCAGCTCCAACTTCATTGTATAAAATAGAAAAAGATCTACTTTATGGATGTTTTGCGTTCACAGGGACTGACTCTATTTAGCATAACAACCGAAAGTAGTTTTACTCGTGATGACATACATTCTACAATTAGACTGTTTCTAAGACCAATGTAGTAGGTAAAATCGGTGTGGGGGCCATGTCAGAGGCTTCTGATCTATAGCAATTACTGTGGTCACGTTTGTAAGCTCATCGTCTTTATAAACATCGATACGGTTTTCATGTAGTACACAGTATTAAGTGTAGACTTTATTAGAGGTATGAGCGCATATCGCGTCAAGTTAGCTACGGAAATGACACTTTGGTTTTGACCAGTTAGCTAACTTAATTACTTTTTCTAATACGTTTTTTTAACGGTTTTCCCCTGGTGATGAATTACGAAAAATGTGCTCTTATCATACTGTGTGTCCACATGAATGTGAATCAAACAGTTTAAATACTTGTTACGTTGCCTCTTCTACTTTTGACAATAGACCAAGCTGAAAATCTTTGTGACCCTCGTATCTCTTTCAGTTTATCTCAGGTTGTTTGTGGACCCGAGTGTAGGCTTCGACTGGGAATATAACAGTTGCTAACATGGGCGTTAATCAAACCATTTGTGGCTGATGGGTCAAAATAAAAGAAAAAACCATGCATAAACAGTTTGATCGCAAATTAACAACCATTTTCATCAGGATCTTTTCAAATAATTGAAAAACTTTCTGATAGTCTATCTAGTTCTCTTGTATATACTATTGTTAGCCAGGTATTTTAAACACGCTTTGGTGTAGAAGTTCAGTATGTATGTTAAACTTGATTCATTCTACCAGCGTACGTATGTTTTTATTTAAGGTTGAAATCCTTCAGGTAGCTTAAGGTGTGCTACTAAAAATTCATTTTTTCTGAATTACGGTAATCGGTTATGTTTTTTAAATAAGTTAATGTGGAAGTTGCTAAACTTTGTTTTTAAACGTAATACAGGAAGTTATGATCATGTACTTCGCTATATTTTCTGCCAGTAAATCTTCATTTTGCGGTTTAGGCATCCACCTCTGTATCGAGTCCAGCCTTGAGGAAAACAGTGAGTTTACAAAAAACAGCTTTGGTTGTTGGTAGTTTTGAAAGTCAGGATAATTCATATCGACGCAATTCTGGTCAAAATCTGTAAAGTGTCGCGCAGATTCACCAGGTCACCCGAAATGCTATAACTGCGTTTTGGTTGAATTTCAAGCCCGTTTTATGCATTTCAGTGTCAGTCTTCTCTAAACGATTCTCGTTAATTTAAAAGATTTAATCAAGCCGTCATTGGAATTGCTTTTGCTTAATATGGCACCGGAGTTCTCTTTAAACAACGGAATAACGGATAAATTCTGAAATTAAAGATCGACCACATAGTCAACTTGAGCAATACAACAATTGTGTTCTATCATTATGCACAAACCGTATTCAGAAAATGTATATTGATTGTTTCGGAGTTGCACTAAGGATTTTTTTTAGAAATAAATTAAATTATGTTTGTATATCTGTTGACAGAGGCTGAAGTCAAGTAAGTGAATGGATATAGATGGTGACTTTCGCCTCAAACTCCAGAACTCGCGTGTAGACCAACTAACGGACGGTTTGCTGCAAAGTTTCACAGAATATCACAGTTGGTGTGTACAGCTGCTAGGACAGAAACACATTTCGATCAACTACATTCCCACCAGACTGCCGTAAATGGATTAAAATGGGAGAAATATGAACAAGCATGATTCGCACCGTTTATTATAATGAAACATCTTATCATCAGAATAACTAATGTGCACAGAAAACGCAAAATAGTAAAATTACAAGACTAAAAATGCCAATTCTATCATCATAGAAAATTAACCGATTTACATGACACCTTCCACATTTTCAAAGTGTGTACTTGACGGTGGAAGAAAATGTTATTCAGCTTATGAAAACAACTGATGCACACTAACTAAACACAAAGAAAACCGTACTATGAATCGATCATTCTTCAATATGAACCCGAATACATGGTCCGGTGTCCAAAACATCACATAAGAATTTCAGCTGAAGGGCTTACCCAATCGAATTACGCAAAAAGGCCCTCTCAATCAAATCGGGTTAGTGGACAGCGTCCAAACACGACCTTGATCACAGCCAAATTAGTGGGGATGCACGCGGGTGTACGTCCACTTTTGTTCAAGCCGTTTGTTCCCAACGTCCCAGCGTGCAGGCCACCACGGTTCACGATCGATAATATCTGGCTGCTGATATACGTCACTGTAATTGTTCCAACACTTGTAAGGGAACGCAAGATGAGGGAACCGATTTACAAATTACTTAAAATGTTGATTGAAACCCAGCAATTTCATCATCATCATCATCATCATCATAGACAGCAATACATCAGTGGTTCACACTGATGCTTAACTGTCACACAACCATGAAGAAGAAGAAACAAACCCTGTTTAGGAAGAGAGAAGAAAAAAGACGGAGGGGAGGGGACCTAACCACTAAAAAAGAGCTACGTCTACATTCAAACATACAACATCAAGGCACCTACACCTTGCAAACAAACATCCGAGCTGCAAGTGAAAATAAGGC
>JTDE01001386.1:6134-25550 GCA_014338405.1 Paragonimus skrjabini miyazakii | reverse complement strand
TGTTGCTTGACCACCACGTGGTTTGACCCAACTGTTGGTGGCCTCAGCATATAATGCCCGGTACGGTAAACGATCAGATGACATACGGAGTACGTGATCTAGTCATCGGAAGCTGTGCAACGTAATTAGCTGACCAACTGATCGCGCATCCCGAGCGTTCCGGAATACGCGCTGGTTTGTTGCTTATGCTGTACTAACGGTATGGCCAATTTTCTCAACAGGAAGCCGTTGCTATTAGTCACTTTATCAGGCCAACCCAAAAGGACGCCGCCTACCGTGTGCGAGTTGACCATTCGCGAGTGAGTGGGTGACGAGAATAATACAAGCTTTTTTTCGTACAATTGTGATTCACTAAGTATATCATACCAGACAAACGACAGTTCCAAACCACAAGATCAGCTCATTGCCTGTGGTGCATTTGCAGTCAGCAGATCTTTTGCTAGTGGACGCAATTCTTGGTTATGGAAATCACTGTTCTGGCCAATTTACACGATGATTGTTAACTTGTTATCAGTTGGATTTGGCATTTGTATTAGATGATTCATGTTATGATTTCCACATTTGCTGAGCCACATTGAGAGGCGCATTATTTGAGTGAATTCTGCGTTATTTCATACATTTTTATCAGGACACCATATTTCAGTCTGGAAATATTAGCAGCTTCATGCAAGTTGGCTTGAAATGGAATGACACTGATAGAAACGGAGAGCATAAACTAAGTGACAGGGCGTACAATTTCTTGTTGGTGACAGCAATTAAGTTACTGAAGGGTGTGAACACAGTTTGGGGAAAAGGTTCTGTTAAGTTATTGCCTGACAGTGAAAGTCTCGCGAAATGGTTCTCAGTTGAACATCGCTGTCACTGTATCCCAGCCTTCTTATACAGATAGACTTTCCACTCACCTACTTTGATAAGACATCACTAGACTGGAAGTTCGAATTTGACACGACTCGTCAGTAGTTTACGTCCTTGCCGCGGTCAGGCGTTGAAATCTGGTTAGACTCTCACAAAGCAAGCGTGCTGACCACTGCGCGATTGACTTCACATTGTGTACCGCCGAAATGACACATGAACTCTCAACCAGTTTTGTTAACAATTAATGCTCAGGATACTCGGATGCTTTGGTCGGAAACACACTTACTATCTGTTAATCCTAGTCGATAGGCCCACGAGTAAGACTTCGGAGTCGGGCCAGAATATCTGTTGATCAACACCTCAGTTTACTGGTAAGTAGAATGGTGTTCCGCTACACTTCGTTTTACCTGGTCCAGATTTGCGAGGCATTCTGTAAATGCTAGTAACTTGTTGTGTGTATTACTGAAGCCACCAAAGGAACTTTGTCACCGATTATCCACCATCTGCTAGACGTTCAACTTTTTAACTGGGCCAGTCAAGATCAGTTTGAGTTAGCGCATCTCAAAACTGAGTGACTCTAATTGAAAATGGATTTTGCCCACAAAACTGTCTTCCTATCTGATACCCAGCTTTAAAAGAATGACTTTTACTGACTTTTCTGTAGTGGCCTGGACTGGCTCAACTTGTGAGTGATCAGGTGTGAGAAGACTGTATGTTTTGACGGAATATTCTCTCCGACTTTTCGAGTTCATTGAAAATGAGCAAATGTTACCAGCTTCACTGGGAAGGTGTCATGCTAACCACAGACATTGTTAACTTTGAAAATTTCTAATACCTCTAAAACATCGAGTAATTAACAATTACTGAAAAGTTTACTTTTTCAATGAATCCGTAGTCCGTATTATCTCGAAGTAAAGACACCAAATCGAAAAAAACTTCCAAGCGAAGTTGGACACCCACAACAAAGACGATTTACCCTACAGCAGAAGATGAAAAACCTGACAGTCCATACAATCCCTCAGAAAATGGAGTCAACCTTATGTTGGACGATGTAGACACCCTGACAGAAGATGATATTCCTGCGGATGAAGGAATTCTGACAATGTTGCAGATGGAAGACGAAAATGACTGGGAAGAAGTTAGCTTGGACCTTGTGACTGGACAAAAGTCATTCGCGCTGAGCAAACTACACTCGGACAGACCACCTTACATAGTCAGCAAACTTCCCAGCTTGAATACTTATACAGGACTATTGAAAAAAATGCAGACCGATTGCCTAATCGATGTTCCTCCAGCAATTCTTACAATGGGTCGTTCCGAAGCGAGGACTTGTATCCGACGACTTTTAAACCTGTTATCAACAGAATGCACATTCTATTCCATTTATGAACGTAACCAAAAACAACAACAGATTATTTTCGATCTGGCAAACTCGGAGTTAAGTAAAGCCTACAGGTGAGTTTCGCTAATTAGAAAATAAACCTACATGCATTGTCCTTTTAATCGCTTCGGATAGATAAGTATATAACGCGGTTCAAAATAGTTTGGCTTCATAAAAAATAAGAATACGAGGTATATGCAGAACATAAATGTTTTCACTTTAGATATGCACTATTTTCAATTTATGATTTCGATTTCGAACGGTCTCGATGAACGGTCTCATCCATACCACAGATGATTGATAAATCGGCCTACAGCTGTCCGCCCTGCTTCAAAACGGCACACAAGTTGACCAACCAGCTTCAATAGTTGAAGTGTCCAACACGTGACCTTTGAGACAAGTATCGTAAGTAGTGTCTTTAGCCGTCAGCTTTCAATCGGTCTATCAGGTGTAACATACAGTGAGTGCCAGTTGAGTCCGTTCTAAATCTTGAGAATAGCAGACACCAGCGATTGTTTGGGTTATACAAACTTGTGGTCAGGTTGTCCCGATTTCCGTTTTTTTGAAGACCGCAGACATCTTTTGTTTCGTCCTGCGTGATTTAATCAATCAAGCGCGGAATTTGTGTTTTCACGCTATCGATCTAAGAACAGGGAAGCCATGCCTAGTTAAACAGATATAATTATGTTGGTTATAGACTATGTACAGAGGATTTAATGAGACGTTATACACTTCAGACATATTTGATGCAACACCACGTTGATTGAGAAAGAGCAGTTAAGCTGAAAAGATAAAGGAGACAGACGAATTCTCACTCATACGGTTAATTTTATCAGATAGACAAAACCTCCAGGACTGAAGGAACTACATTAAAGAATCTATGGTGCTTACTGACAGGTAACACACCGGATGAGAAGGCAACTAGATGAATACCAAGTCGCGTAGAACGCGAGTCAGAAAGGTGAACAATAATTATTTATGCACACCTGCTGAGTTCCACAGAGTAGCCAGCAATCCTATTCGGGCAGCACATATTACGTTTGATGGGTAGACAACCAAACAGCCAAAGTTAAATGTTTTGGTTTCACTAGAAAAAAGAGAAATTCCAGAAACCAGATGCCACGAACAAGCACCGATTACCTAATTTTGCATGAAAGGATAGTTTAGAACCAAAAAAAAGATTTTCCCTTCGTGGCCTATGCAACTGATTTCATCCTAATTTTTGTAATATTTAATTAAAGGGTGCTTAAACACGTCAATTGACAAATCATATACCATTATTTACTGAATTCAAGCTAGACCGAGGATTTCTGGTGATTACCATGTAATCACCTAGTCAGTCGATCAGTTTAATTACTTCTTACACTATTATCCGACTTAAACAGCAAAACCAACATTTCACCTAATCTATTTCTGGCAAATCAATTAACCCACAAAAATGAACTACTGTAAATAGATTGGCTAACGTCACACTTTTTAAGTACTACGTGGCATCTCTCTATGACTTTTCCAGTATACATTCAACTCTAACTTAACTACCTTCGTGGTTATAAAAACCTACCTATAAAAGCATTGTCATGCATAATGGTTCCTTATAGAGAGACCACTTGGTGCTTATCATCTGTTTTTCGCTGATAGCTAAGAACGAAGATATATTATTTGAAAAAACGAATTAGCGTCTCAGGTAGTTTGTTTATATTAACTCTCTTTGTGTCGACTTTAGCATGCTGTGTATCTACAGCCATTGCTAAACTAAATGAATACATGATTTAGGAGCTGCATTCAAAGGGTCACGATTGTGTACCAACTGGTACGTTGTGAGTATGGTCGGACCTATGCACCAGTACTTTCCCATGAGTATTGCATCAATCTTATCCGGAAGTAGGGAATGAATGAAATGAGAACAAAGCACTGCGTACATGTGGACTACAGATAACTGAATGGGGGCTCGGCTGATGTTCACAATTCACTACAAAATATTTCCAGAAATGTTGCTGACCGTCATATCGCCAGAGGGACGTGTCATTCTAGGGTCCCAACCTCACTTACAAATTCCGCTGGAATGAACAAAAACGGTTATTTCTGAGGAGAGGTCTTCAGTGAGGAGACTCCCTCTATATATATATATAGATGTATATGTATAAATAAATATATATATATATGGATTTGTTCATGGTTGCAGCTTCAAGTTAGTCCACGAGAGCCTAACGGCACCCGCTCTTCCTCTTATTTACCTACAGTTCACAGCTTCATTGTACTGCACTCCACTTGAACACATAATCTTACATGTATATGGTTATGCACTCTTGGGCTCACGCGTCTTCTTGTCATACTCCCTAGGGTCCATACAGAGTGTGGAGTGCGTAAGTGAAACCATAAACAGTACAACGCAGGCCGATTGTGGTCACATATTTTCATCGGTACATTTTGGCTTCGGCTACTGTGAGAGGTCAATCCAAACACAGATGCCTCTAAACGTAGGGACTGGACATAAGGGCACACGTGAGCCACATCTGACATATTACAACTTTTCAGCTAGTCAGAAAATCCATTCTTACGAATGCCTCACGGTGATGTCACACGCAAACATACGTACCTATTGATGTAAGTATGACCAGAATAGCTCCTGTTAACATTCATGTAATTTTAGCAAACTGTGGCCGTCCTAACTGCGTCACTCACATTTGCTTTGCAGCAATCGACTACAGTAAAACTGTTGATTCCATCCTAGGTTTTGTTTGGCAACGCAGACGACCAACAACCTAGATAAAACAGCTAGGTGATAGTGGGTTTCTCACAAGAATAATCTCAAATACAGCTCAAAGTTTCAGATATAAACTTGGGACTGTTTTAGCGGAGCGGTGTGAGCGGGCACACCAATTTTTTACTAGGGCGAAGTTATGAGTTGCGAAGTATCCCTATGACTGGATTCTCTACAGAATTTGGACGTACAAAAAATACAACAAAACAAAGGCTGGCTAGATGTTTACATTTTGAGGTGCTGTTGACATTCGTTAGCAAAAACAAACAGTTATACAGTAATCTCTCTGCCTTTGCAGTCCTCAGCTTCTGAAAGATATCCGAAAACGTCTGAAATATATTTCGAACGGAACCAAGGTTGTTCTTAACGATCATCGTGCTATGCATGTCCTTGAGGAAAGACTGGAAGACCTACGCAAAGTGAGAAGCTTTTTCCGTTGTTCTTGTTGGTGTTGGTGTTGTTGTTGTGTTACCGTTGATTGTCTATCATTCCAAACTTTGAACAACCTACAAAATATTAGGACATTAAGCGTTTTTGTCATATTCAAATTTGTTCCAACTGACCGGCTTTTACTCTATTCTGAGTCCCATTTCTAGATTTCAAATTTATGTTGTCACTACATGTGAAATCCATTAGATCCGGAAGGGAATAAACAGTCACGTGATGTGAATATTTCGTTTTATAATAAGGATTTGACTGTTGCCCTAACAGCAAATGCTCAGCGAACTGAATCAAAAATCCGAACGTCAATCATTGTAAACTGATGGCTAGTACACTACTCAAAATTTCGGTTCCACCGGTTGATTAATGGAGCTTTACCATTCCTTAGGAATTCCGAACTCGTGGCACACGAAATCAACAGTCAGCAGGTCAAACAACCGATAACTTTGAGGTTTGAGAGTTTGGTAGGTTTGGCCTCTATCTCGAGGTTGGATTGATTGTGTGCACGGGTACAACTTGACAGTGAATTTTTAGTAAAAACAAAAATTCGATTTAGAGCTGCCACCGTGTGCTAACGAGCTTGTTGTTTTCAGCAGGCAGCTAACACGCTAAGTCACAATATTGTTGACCAAAGATTAATTTGCAGTTTTAATTGGTAAAGGTGAAAACAGATGTTTCGAACAATAAATTAAAACCGACGAAAAACTCTTAAGGTTCAATCAAAGTGTGAGCTCTAATATATTCTCACGATAATAAACAGAACTGTACCCAGACTTGTGTACGTTCCGGTGTGAAACAAAGAGGGATACATATACCTCGATGGGGAAACCATGATGAAGTAATGTGAGATACTCGGACAACAATAAAACAATAGTTTTTAATAAACTGCAAAGTGACCGTGTGATGACAAAGTCAAGAGCTCTGGAAGTTTTGCCTGTCACGTTAAGGAATCTTGGAAAACTTCTTCTCAAGTCGGGGACTAAGATAAAAATACACATCGCCAGATTGGAACTTTTACAAAAGGCAGCACGTTGTAATCACTGGTGTAACAGTAACAGCAAAATTTCGGCTTTTTTGCTTCTCACTGATGGTAATAGTTTTCGTATATTTCTTCCTCTCCGTACGTTTATACTCATTTATTAATCTGCCGTTTGGTGGACTTCTGTGAGCCCGAGCACTAGTACTCAGTGGTATGGCTCAAATCCGATGACACATGCGCTTATGCACGTGATTCTTAGTTAGCTGAGAGTCCAAAGGAAGTTTTCGAAAGCTGAACAAAGAACTCATTTTGGAAATGTTTCTCTAAGAAAATCATAATTTTGTATTTTTGATAGGTAGTTTAGCAGACTGATAATTTGGAAGAAACGTAATTGCGAAACTCTTAACTTCGACCGAATTCAAACTAGAGACAAAAACATGCCCAGACAAGGCAAATGCTCTACCAGCTGACATATGAATCCAGACCGGAAGCACAAAAATTTCACATTGTCCACCCAACCAACTGCGTCATATTGAATCCATTAAACTGACCGAGAAATCCTGTTCGGGCAGTCAGTTTCCCGGATCATTTTGTGGATTTCATATGACACAATTGGTTGGGTAGACAGCTAGGTCCAAATTCAAAATTTCTGATCTGCCGGTGTGGTTTCGTAGATCAACTGGAAGGGCATTTGGCGCGTCTGGGCACGTTGTTTCTGTCACTGGTTCGAATCCAGTGAAAGTCCATATTCTCCGCACTGGGGTCTCTTCTACATGTTAACTTCAACATTTTCGTCGTATTGATGCTTTTGATTGTCAGAATAGTAGTAAATAAACGGCTATGTGAAAAAACTGTTACATTTATATGTGTGTATTGTGTTCAAGTTGGGATTAAGTTTAAACGTCCTTACAACTAAAATGCAGCCAACGAATAGATAATTACTGATGAGTTGGGTTCTGACTGTTAAATTAAACATCACTAACAGCTGATTCCAGCTTTTACATTCGGATAGACTTTGTAGCCAAATTTTTTCAAAACGAAACACCAGACTTGACACAACGCGTCATCAGCACGTGGGTGGGGTTCCAATAGAGACATTAGCACTAATGACGGGCTCCAGTAGGAACGCAATTTAAGTCTGGGGTTTCTTTGTGAAAGAGACCGATTGAACTGCCTATCTGAAAACAAAAGCTGCGATCAACTATGAATGACGTTCAATTCGAAGGAAACGAATTGGTTCACTAGGACAATCTCAATGCAAGGGCGTTAATGTGCGAGTTTGGTCAGCTTTTTACTGTAAATGACCATCATAGTTTACTTTCAAGGCAGGAGGTTCGTCGCGCTCATAAGAAAACAATATCTCTAAATAGTTGAACCTGCGCTGTATTGTGTAGACTGGTCTGAATTAACCTATGCCAAATTGTTATTTATCAGTCACATCCTCTGCATCACGGTCAATTAACTGCGCACTGCACTCGTCAGTGTTTGAAACCCGTTATTCACCAGTGTATCTGTCTGTGTTATGGTCTGAATGTGCACATGATCCAATACTGACAGGAAGGGAGGTGTTAACACAATACGCTCAGCAGTTACAGAAGACTATGCTGACTGCTGCATTGCTCATAACGTTGTTCATTGAGTGGTTTGCGTAATGTCAGCGTCATTGTTAGTCTTAGTAAGCAAAAATAATTTTATTTACGAATATATATTATAAATAACATTTGGAAACCAGACAGCTCTGATTTAGTCACTCAAGTAAATGGACTTTGTGGTCACCCGAGAGTTATCTCTTTCAGAAAGTTGCGGCCTCCTACAGAAGTTCAAGTAACGACTTCCATTTTAAAGAAGCAGAGCTCGGTTCAAAAGAATTTACTGATATGGACGATCGGTCAGCGATGTTTTTGGTAGTCCACGTAGCTCTATTTGATGTAGAAGGCAGAAATCAGGCGATTTTCTGACAAAAACCTAGTAAAATTTGGTTGAAAAAATTAATTATCATTAAGTTCAGTCGAGTTTTTAAGTCATTTACGTCATCAGCTCTTACGCAAAACGGACGCGTTGGAGTCAACCAGATATCGATGACAGTTATGTTGGAATTGATAATACTATTCCAGCAAAATTATCAAACGCCTAGTGTGCATGTTACTTTAAGTTAATTGAGTTACCGTTATGCATAGGCATCTTGAATTTATCGGATGATTATTGTTGTTACTTGAATATAGGGTATCAGTGAAATGTTGTCTGTACGATCCGACTAGTTCACTCACCAAACCCTGTAATTGTGTAGACTTAAATAGTTAGTCCATGTATTAGAAGTGTCAATCCATCTGTGGTCTAGATGTCGATTACCCACAGCACTGGAATGAGACAGAGGAGACTGAATCTAGCTGATGGTAACTTAAGAACAGAAAGCTACTTCTGCCTGCTGAATAAGGCTCATTAAGGACTCCGCCCAGCCTCTTGATGGAAACAGTGGGAGAAATGACGATTAATCAGGTTCAGAGACGTGGATTTTTTCCTTACTTATCACAGTTATTTGTGACGACATGATAAGTAACAAACGGGGCGTAGAAAACCGTTGTGACTTTGATTTTTCCTTATGCTACCTTATTTCATTTACAACTTGGTTGTTTGCTTGCAACATGCGGACAACTTCACCATCATTATCTTCAACACAAGAGCCTTGAGACTGTCCAGAATGTGTTGTAACTCGTGTCGCTGCTCATATCAGCTGTAATGTGGGATATCGCAAAAGATGTCACGAAAAAGACTGAAGATTAATGAATGAAGATCACTTTGGAGAAAGATAAGTGGTAGGAATGTAGGTATGCCATTTATTGCAGCACACCACCATATCGGATCGCGTTTCTAATCAGCGATTTGAGTGGTCATGAGGACACCAGCCAGGCAGGGGAAAAGTACTCACTTTGTTCAGTGGAACAGTCAGAGTCTTCATATTTCGTGACCACGTTGTTGCTTGGCCATCATGTGGTTCCACCCAACTGTTGGTGGGTTCAGTATATAATGCCAGGCACAGAAGACGTTCACATGGCATGCGGAAAACGTGGTCCAACCATCGGAGGCTGTGTAACGCAAATGGTTGACCAACAGATTGCACATCCTGAAATTTCCGTAAAACGCGCCAAAAAATGGCCGTAATGTTTACACGATCAACCCACTTGATGTAGGCTAAATGACGGAGACAACGATTATCAAGCACAGCAAGCCTGTTGATATCTTCCTTGGGAACAGGCCACGTTTACGAACCATATAGCAAAATGGAACGCACATAGGCATTATATACCCTTTTTTTCAGCGACAACCTAACGTCTTTTTGACGCCACAGATGACGCAGTTTGGCAAACGCAATCCGTGCCTTTGCTATCCTTGTTGATATATCATCAGCAATATTACAGACTGATGAGATAGTGTTACCCAAGTATGTGAAACGGTCCACAATCTCAAGCGAATAACCGCAATGAAGAAAGTATGAGTGGAAATGCCCCAGTCTTAGAGAAGCACTGCAATTCGAAGGTGCGAAGCGCATTCTAAACTAAATAGCACGGTCACTCATCTTGTTCAGCATGGTCTGCATGCCTTTGGCAAAGGGGCTAAGTAAGACAATGTCGTCCGCATATTTCAGATTGGTCAACCGGGCGTCAAGAAGAAACTCAACACCAAGTTCACTGGATTCCTCAAGCGCACCTTCCAGAATGTCGTCCGTGACAAAATTGAACAAGAATGGGGAAATCGAATACCCTTAATGAACACCACTGGAAGTGCTGAACGCCAGAGACAGTTGTCCATGAACTCTCCCCTACTTGCAGAGTGAGCATACAGTGATCTCAACAGATTCACGTATTTTCCCTGATACTCCCTCGCGAAGAAGGCAGTTTCCGGGGACGCTACGAACAACAGATTCAAAAGCGGTCTTTGGTTCTGAAAAGACTACGACCATCGGCTTCCTATAAGAACGCCGATGTTCCAAGGTCCGTCAGAAGATAAGAAGTTGATCAATGTACCTTAGAACGGACAGCTTAGTTTCGATTGTATTGGTTTCAACATAGAGGTTTTGAGAATAAGGCCCTACAATTTTCGTCCTTTTATCTACGAGGGGAGTTTGCTGTTCTCGCTGAAATTGTGTGGGAGCTAAGAACTAACACCATACAGTAATATTTTGCTATTAACAAGGTCACTAGAATTGGCGATAACGCGGTGGCAGTGAAGAAATGTTATACTTGCTGTCTACATGGTTGCTGTACCAATTTCTCAACGCTCAGGCTGTCACGAACACATAGGTGCACTGTATTACACCTGGTTGCGTTGTTCATGAGCATTCTTCTCGATGGATTTGTTCGAACGGCTGTCATAAATAAGTTGGAAGAGAACTAGCCATGAAACGTATAGGCTTCATTTAGGTATGAACAGGCAACAGAAACAACATAGGCAAACGCTATAAGCATCCTACCAGCTGAGCTACGATGCCACACTGAGAGCTCATACTTAGTCACATGTTCGTAATGATTATTATTCAAGACAGTTCCACCTTAACTTTACGTCTGCTGGCGGGTGAGGTAAAACCGAGAGAGTAAAACAGTTCGGTATTAAAACTAAACATTTAGGAAGAATTCAAATACATCTACTATTCGACTTTTTACTGCGTAGAACCACAACTGCAATGTCTCTACGAACAGTAAGCTTGAAATCGTAATTGAACTTAGGAAAACCAAGGTGGTGAATAGTAGTCTCCGACGTTTTTTCAACAGATGCTTACAATTATATATTTGTAAAGAAATTAAGTCAAGTTGAGAAATAGCTTCATGCACCTATGGGGGTCTATATTAAACAACTAAACATCTATCACTAAACCAGAAGCAGCATCCACAAAATTGAGTAAATCAGTTCCATAGCCAATCACAATGCAAACATATTAATATTAACACGTAACTGTACGATTTAGATAACAAAATGATAACCCACACGTGAGTATCGGTATATACGAATTTGTAATCGGTCTTATTTAAAGATATGAATATATACTTTGAAAATATTGGAAGAAGGACGACTGGCAGATTTTCTAAAAGTCCGGAAATAATCAAGTAAAATGATATGAACTGTTGAAACACAGTAATTTCCATGTGACTGCAGAAATAAACTCAGCTACCGTTATACAACTGTTCCATAGACATTAAATGAAGTTTAAAATGTCCAATCAGGAGACCGGAAAAATGAAAGAGACTATTGCAATTAGTGAGGAAAAATAAATGAATTCACATAATGGTGGATATGAGTGTATGGTTTTCAAAACAACTCTGGAAACAGAACACAAAACATGAGATCGCTCTCGTTCGTAAAGATTTGGTTAATATGAAGAAACCACGTCAAACTCTGCTCAGTGTGCCACCCGAATAGGTAGTATGTTGGGATTTGAGAATAGCCTTGTTTTCAGCTGAAGTTTGGGGCAAGTGTCAAAGAGCTGCCGGTGGTGTGTCAGCTTGAGGGAAAAAAGAGAACATTAGAAAATGCAGACATATTAAACGTTGAGGAACAGGTGTTGGACCAGCTGGCTATTTTGATAAGACCATTCAATACGGTAAGCGAGTATGATGTTTCAGGACGTTGAACACTGAATATATTTTCTGCCTACGTTCACGTAAATCAACTTTTTGGAATGAATATAGGGTTCACAGTGTAAGACTTTTACCCGGGATCACGTTCAACTCTGTGGTATGTTAGGAGAGATGCTTGACCACATAAGGAAGTAAGCGATGAACAATGTGTAAACGATCGCCAGGCAAAGGTATCAGAAGCAGTTGCATACCACGCTGTGTAAAATGTATAGCTTTACTGACGCCGTTGAAAGCTTCCTTGTAATTCTGAGCATAAAACCGGGTTGCGCTTCATCTGTTGTCCACGAACGAAAAATCGGACTGAGTAGATCAATCTGATGCGCCACCAGTAGACTAAAAACAACAAGCATATTGATGTTCACTAGTGTGGTTAGTAAACGACACTATACATCCAGGTAGAGTTTATGTTCAACTTGCAACCCTACCAATATAGGTATATCTGTTCGAAATGTGTAGTTAACCTTCTCCGGTTTTTTTGTCTCAAGTAATTCTGCAAAAACACCCAAAAAACGCCCAAATGTTGTCATTATCCACAAGAATTACTGGCGAAAATTCACTTGTCTATTCCACCTCACTGGAGTTGAGCCACACCATTTGTTTACGTGCGACCGTACACGGTTCCTTCAATACGGATGGCTTGTTTGCCAGAAGCTTTTCTTGTTCATCTCTGTCATTGGCAATGAAGAAGGAAGTGTTCTACGACAATCCACTGATATTTGTGTGACGTTTTACCTGACATTGAGCTAACCGATATGGACTTTGTGAATCACATTGCTTTATTTGGCGTCTGTGTTGGAGACAGACGAACCATGCTTGACTAGTGAATGATCAGAGTGGCTTGTTCTAAGTGCATTCCGCACCTTCAAAACAAAATTCTTTTTCAGAACTGGTGAATTGCCATTCTCACGTTCATTCCCACAGGTGAAGCGTGTGAGTTTATTTAGCGTTTTAAACGCTTGGCTAGCACCATTTTGTCAGTTTGTAATGTTGCTGCTGAAATATCAGACAGAATAGCGCGAGCATATGCTTTTTGTACCAAATTATACCATTCATCGTGTTGCACGGAAGTGCAAGTCATCAACATGATCATTACTGACGAAAATACATCAGTGGCTCACACTGACGCTTGTCAGTGATTCACTTTGTCATACGATTTGGAACCGTGGGCTGTTCACAAGGAAAATATGAAGAGGCTTGTGGTGCCACTGTTATCTCCATCAGTTAGTTCACATCAAACGGACTGGTCGCGTGAGCAACATGACAGTTTGCGGGAATGTGCTTCCAATTTATTCAGATAAGCACCCAGTTGAGTGAATAATGTAAATACGTAGCAGTCCCGTCACATGCTCCGTTTACCAACCCAGTGTTTACAGATAGTCCAAAGATAGTCAAATAGAACCCTAAGGAGTTCAGCGAATGACGGTGTCAAAAAATGTGGAGTCCGTGATTGTTCGTTGAGCAAAGTGTGGAGATGTAGTTTGCCGAGGTGAAGACTTTGTGATCACCTAAATACTTGGTTCAAAACGCTGGTTAGTATGATATCACGACGCAGTTAACTTTATGCGTGCACCCACAGCTATCCTTCTATTCGTTAGCAATTTAGGCATTTTTTTATGGAAATGTTTATTCTATACCATTTGCCAGTAGTGTTGCAGTTAACAGCGATCCGATCCACAGTATCATCTGGCCAAGCTTTTGGTTGATCGTGAGTAAAAGAATGTTGCAAATCAAAATGGAACGTTAATGGAGCATGTGTTCTAACTTCGGATTCACGTTCTGAAGCTTTAAATGTTAACATTAACATTCTGTAAATGTGTGGTTAGTTGACGACTAAAATGTTCTCCCACACTGAGCATTGACTGTTGTATGTAACAGGACATAATAACCAACATCCCTTGTATAAACTTACACCGTTTTTCGCGAAAGCATAACAAATTCCCTCGTCACTAATACGTGTGAAAATTGAATACACCACCAGTACAATGGAGCACAAGATGAACAGGACAACACAAGGATTCTAATTAAGTGGTAGGTAAGACGATCGCTGTGATGTTAAAAAGCATACGCACAAATTTACTATCCAAATCTGTGTTACTGACATGACTGAAAATTACATAGAGAAACAGATCGTACACTGTGGTATGTTTACCGACTAGCCCAACTGAGGATTTCTCCATCCTAGGTCAAATGATAAGATACCGACAATGGCAGTTTATCTATCACACCGTGTATGTTAGAAGTAGAATGCGACACTATTCAACCGTAAGAAAAGCATTTTCAGAATGTCGTACATCTCAATTATATGTTTTTGCTGCTCTATATCAGATTAGCATACAGTACATGTACCATGACTGACTCAGTTCACAAAACAATCTCAAATTTGATACAATCCAAGAGTGCAAATGTAGGGATCTTTATGTTTATTGGCTTATTAGTTCAACAAAGTATGGTAAATATTCTAACTGTGTACTAGTTACATAGGATGTCCATTAATAGGGTGTCCTAAATTTTACTGTCTGAGAAATGGAATGTGCCTGGTTTAAATGTGATACTACAACTGAGAATGAAGGAAATCCTTTAGTTCACGAGGCTGTAGTAAGTGTCTGAACCTCAGGGTAAATTTAGCGAAGCTGTATAATAATATATGTGATTCGTCCTGATGACAATGTTTTAAACTCGTAGAAACTGTTTTGCTTATTTTTGATGTAGTCCTTTTCGTGATTTCAGAAATTGATTTGTCGGATCTTGATACATCCGTCCTTGTTAAGTCTAGCGTGTTCATATTGCTACCAACCTAAATCAGACTTCAATCGATGCCACGGACAACATGGATAGAGCTAAATCCCCACTAGAATATGATCTTCGAAGCAAAAAAATACCATTACTCAAGTGAGTCTGACTACCAGTGAATGCCCGGGAGTTATTCTAAGCGTCTTGTATGTTTCTTCCGTTTTAGGACAGAGTATCAGAAATGGAATCGAATTTGGAGCAATTGGAAGCAGACAGAATCCGACTACTTTTGCTTCAAGGTCTATTGAACAAAGAAATGCTTGATGCTGAATTGTTAAAGCAAGGCGAATTGTTACATCAAAAACAACGAAATGACCCTGTCATTCTGATGCAGAAAAACAGACGCGGTGCTAAACATCTTCCAGTATTTTGTCCCAATCCACTGAGGGACGCATACAGAGTATGCCATGTATGTAGTTGGCATACACTGTCCCAGTAAACAAATATATGAGTGGGAGATAGTTTTATAGCTGAGACACTGTCTGCTTTTTATGTCGTTGAGTTTCAACCCATTGTTTTCTTATGAGTGCACCACTTGTAATTAAATTGCAGCTTCATTGGGTTTTGTTTGTAACAAAACACAATTGTATTCTAAGAGCGAAAAACATTTGTTTAAGTGTTAAATATTGTAGGTTAACATCCAGTGTCGAAAATCCATAGATCTCTTTTGACTCCTAAATGATCACTCTTGAATCTCAAAAAACGGAAAGTATTATAATGTATAGACTAAACGTACAACCATGGAACGATGTTGCTACAGTGCGTTTCAGCCATTGTGTACCGAAAATTTCTCGTTACCGTTGCAGTCCGTGGTTAGAGATGCTAGGAATTCTAGTGGTCACACGGGTTCATTGTCATGACTGTTATTCTTTAAGGATTGGATTGTCAGTAGAATAAGATTAATCGGTGACGGTGGATAACAAAAACAGTTAAAAAGCCTTCCTAGCTGCTGTGCTTAACGCTCACTTGCGATACATTTGATATTGGCATCTCTAGGCTAACTTTTGAGGTGGGATATGTAGTACGAGGTAATTCACACTCTTCATTTCTTATCTCTAGAAAATCTCACAATAACTGACACCTAAGCATGAGTAAAAGCAGCTGATGCATTCCCATACTTTGTAATGGCAATCGCAAAATAATATCTATTCGGAGAAGTTTTTCAGTACTTGGGTGCTTTAGAAACACGATTTGAAATTGGTCCCATTGCAAAGGCCAACTATGTATAATTAACCAACTAACTAACCTCCTGGAAAACGGTGTTACCCCCACGACTTTTGTGTCATTGAGTCAGTTGGCTAAAATACTTGAAGAAATGGACAATGAATGGATGTTTTACTTGAAACACGACTCTAGTTATAAACATGTAAAAAATTAACACTTTCTTGTGTGTGCTAGTTTTCGTACTGAATGTTCAACGGAAAATAATTCATTAACTGTCTACATGTTATTTGAAGATTCGCAACTTGAACTTCTGAACAATAATGCAGTACTGTGACCCCGCTTCCTGCGGCTGGCAACCGGTATTACCACTAGTCTATCTTGGTCAAATTTTTTGCAGAAATGAGTCCATGAGTTCGAAATGTCCGTGGTTGGTTGGTTGACTGTATTGGTTAATTATGCTTCCTTGACTTATTCACCAGTTTACTGTATTCATCTCTAATTATTATTGCTCGTCAATAAACTACCGTCTTAAAAACTAACATCTGTCAGCTTTCACGTTTAAAGTGTAACGTTTCAACTGACCAGCAAAGGCAACATTGTTATCAGATAAGCGTCTAAAGTAAAATCGGCTTGTAGTTTCGTCCCACAGATTAGCCCAATGAACACTGACGAACGGCTAACTAGTTGAGAGACAACTTCGAGTTTTTGGTGTCATCAGTGTTCCAAGTTCATCAACCAAAGCCTGAGATGTAGTTGTCGCAATGTTGTTGAAGGTGGCCCCTTTTCCATTTTACTGATTAAACTATACAGTGAACAGATTTCATTCGGGACTTCTAGACGAGCAATCACTTGCATCACCTCATTCACCTGACATTTAGCTTCCTTCCTAACGACTGACTAACCCCAGGTAGTAAGCGACAGACGGACAAATTGTGGCAATCTGAACAAGTTCTTTAACACTTTACTGAAAAAAGCATTCGAGTTTAATAGACAGCTGTATAGTTTATGACTAATCAGGAAATGAAATTGAAAAGTGTGTCACAAAAGCTTTGTTTGTAAACAGTAGCCATAGATATATTCTAAAATTTGTGCTGAACATGAGCATAAATACCGAAATTAAATATGTTAGACAGTGACGCACAGAAAACTGTACAAATCATTTTCGTTCCTTTCAGACAGAAGAAAAAGAGTTTAACAGCAGAGTTGGAGAATACGAGGTAAATTTTAACTTCATCTAAATTAAATTATCCAAAAGGTGTAAGTTTTCCTTTCTGTGTTTACTAGCAAAGTTATAAGTAAAACAGGGAAATTATAATTTCGTTTAACTTCGTCAACCAACAAAAGTAATCGACTGTCTGTAATAAATCAAAACAAAAGTTGCGGTCTATTATTTAATGTCAAAAAAGTTAAATTTTTTAAGGCAGGGAATTGATAAGATGGATGACCTTAACTTGAAAGTCGATTGAACTTCCTAGATCTTTGGTACAACAATGATATGGTAAACTTGAGAAAAAAATGTTCCTGTTTTTGGATAGCTGTGGACAGGTTACTAGGAATCAGAGTCCATATGTGTACTTTCCTTTGCTATAACAACCATTGTCGTCCACAATAATTTCATTCCCAGATTGCCTCGAGTTTTTTGTGAGATTTTAGCATGATAGTATGAGTGGAATAGGTTTATTAATCAAAACTCGCCGGAGGCACAATACAAGATTTGCGGTCATTCACAGTCAATCTAATATGCGTACCAAATAAACCACGATCACTCGCCCTTCCTTATAAAAGGTGAATGCAATAGGTAAAAGTTATTTCTGTCATGCTTCGAAGGCTGAATAGCACCTGAGAATAATGCGGACAGTCTAGAGTAATTGAGTGAACACAACAAAACTCATTCTGTTCCATTAGCTTACCTGCTTTTTATTTTATAAATTACCACAGAATAAGTGGGAAGTAAACGTTGGTGAAATTTCGTCGGAAACGCTATGATTTCCCGGACGTTACCACTCATCTCAACCAAGTGCCATACACAGATAAACGTTGTCAAAATAACTCGCTTATACCTTATTAATTCCCAAAAACTCATTTACTACAGACTGGCATTTTGGAAACATAATCAACGTAATGATCCAGTTGCTATGACAGACGCGGTCAGAATAACTAATCATCTGATACAATACGAAACCTATATGAGCTGTTTGATCTCACACAAACTCAACGACTATGTAATGAAAGCCAGAACACAATCACACTTTACCCAATCCAATTTATTGTCCATTAGCCTCCTTATTAGGTTTGCTATCCATCTTTTTTCTCAGGACTTGAAAATATGGGTTTCACTCATTAGCTTTAAAGTGATTTCTTTGTTATGAAGAATTATTCGGTTTGGCCTTGAGCGAACAAGTTCTTCGCTGAGTTACTTTAGACTTATTAAGAACCACCTAATAACTATTTGCGTATCTGCTTGGTTCACTAACAGGGAATTACGAAACTCGCAGACCCACGTAAAAACAGTGGAAAATTTATTGGAAAGGTGAGCTTCTGGAACGGTTAGACTATTTCTAGTAATTCAAAGATCTAGTGTATACTAATTTTTGACAGTTCTTTTTCTCGCTTGTAATTTAAGAAACTAAAATAAACTTGAAACTATTATACGCCAACACACCTGACCATCTGAATAAAATTCTAAAACTCCAGCAAGACAGCATTACGAATTTTTACTCAAGAAAAATTGAAAACTCAGGAACAAAAAAAGTACTCCTTGATCAAAGAAACTGAATCAGTCAATGGCTGTTTTTATCTGACCCCACAGATTCCAAACACAGGCAAAATGCCCATTTGTGTAAAATATAGCTCTCAACAATTTTAAGAGGTTCTCATTGGTTGTGTAATAGCAGCCTACACAAGGTACCGTTTTGCCAACGAGGTTTCGTAAAACTCCCATCAGTAAAGAACTTGAAGCAAGATAACAGGGAAAATTTAGAAAAATAAAAATCATATTTTATTTTAAAAGGTACACAATACAGTGGGTGGGTTGAGAAGATTATTTTAACCTGAAAAACACTTCTTAACATCTTGCTTTATTTTATTAACTGCACACGAACTAATAATGTAACCAAATCAGAAAAAAACAAATTATTACCCGCTACTCAACAGCGTAAAATTCTTTGTTAGTAAAACTAGCAGCAAAATATTCTTGGACGGTTGTTCGTCCCAACATCAACTTAGGTTTGAAATCGTTTATTACAGATGGTCATGCTGAAATTGGTTATATGCATTGTTGCAAGCATCAAGTTTCTCTTTGGTTTCAAGGGAAGAATGCCCATCAAACTTGAACAACTTAGCTCAGACAGTTCGTACAGTTCAATCTCATACGGCTATTCACGAGGTTTTGCACTGCGCCCTGTGATTCCCTGCG